>SCLH01000301.1:127681-186656 GCA_004367855.1 Oikopleura vanhoeffeni | reverse complement strand
AAAAAATGCTGTTTGGAGATTTTCTAGCTTAAAATATACTAAAAAAATCTCTGCAACAGCATTTCTAACCAAAGTGTGATAAAGAATATGATACATGGGGATATGCATATGGATTACCGCCCCTCAGAGCACAAATCCTAAATATTTGAATGATACAAACAACGCAAGATATTAGCACCCAATCAAAACCTTGATTGCGGAATATCGCGTCAGATTAAGAAAGATCAACCAATCAATTGCTCAGATTTTTCAAATATTTAGGATTGTACTTGAGGGCGGGTGATCCATATTATAAATTTTTCGCGATCTATCTCCAAAATGGGCCATATTAAAAAATAATGACCCCTTTTTCGAAAATGTTTCTGCAGACATTCTAGATTCTCCACTTTTCAGTCACTTATTTTTTCGGAACAAATATTTACTTTGAAAAATAGTGAAAAACTGAAAACATGTCAATGATAAACATTTTAAATTATATAATATATTCACTTAGTGCTCCAGTTATACATAAATTCAGCACGAAAAAATGATTCTGTTAGATCAAGGGTTTCAGTTAAAAACTTTGTTGGAAAAACTTGATATGATATTAAACTGGCTCGAAAAAATGATTGTTGGTTGTCTCGCGGGTCATTCGACAATAGGTTCTCCCGGTAGCGCTAACTTCCATAAAAAATTGCTGGTCAACGATTTATGTTCACACGAGACGAAAGAGAGCAAAGTTTCACTTTTTAGCGGTCTCACCATAAAAATTAATCTCTAAAGATGTTGTAGGTAGTTAACGTCACACAAAACTTAAGTTTTTTTCAAAAAATGACGATTGTCAGAGCAAGATTTTCATCCTATCACAGTGAATGTTTTTTGACTAATTCAGGCTCGTAAATATAACCAATTATTTTGTTACATAAAAATGACTATTTGGATGTATCACTGTATACAGTGAGTAGTCTTACTGTATAGAACTTAGAGGTCGATTTGGCCGAAATCGAATTGGTGGAATAGCTAAGTATAGATTCGAAGCTGTGTACGTTTTTCAAAAGTAAAAACGCCTGACAGAATTATGATATCATTTTGACGTCAAATTTTGATATAAAAATAAATTAAATCGATAATTAACTTGTATTATCCTGGTTTAAAGAGAAAATCACCCAATTTACCACTTAAATTTTTTGCATAAAACTTTGAATAACAAGTTATGACAAATGAAAGCGCAGAAGTGATTCGCTTAATTTTTTCAGTTAATTCTTAAAAATATCCAGAAATTCAAGGAAAATTTCCCAAATAAAATTATTTCAAATATATTTGATCACTTTCCAAAAAACGGCTATTCATTGTAAATAAATCATAATTTATGGAAATAATTGAAACTCTCACCTTGAGATTTATCCGCCATTGGATACTTTCTCCATTTTCTCTACAGTCATCATAAGACGTTGCATTTGTACAAGTCCAGCACGATAATTCTTCCTGCTCGTCTCAATCTATTTCCACAAATAACATCGCACGTTGACAATTTCAAAGTAGTTTCATCACTATAATTTTTAGTTTATTGTCAACAAAAAATAAATTGTTAGCCTTTTATAGAACAAATGTTACTGTTTTTGCTATCATCAGCTTAGGGGTCGGTGAATTTTGACAGATACGGATATGGCTCTTGATGAAAAACAACTTTTTACTGGGTTATATATTCTTCTCAATAAACACCAAAATAATGTTTCATACTCCAGGGATTTTGTAATTGACAGAATTTTCGAATTACGCATTTAAGAAAATTTCGAGTTTGAATTAAACTTTCGAATTCGACAAATTATGAGAAATTTCGATAAAGTTCCGAACATTATGAAAAAATGCTTTATTTTCTTCAAATTTTTTTTACAGTATTTATTTCAATCAACCGAACAAAACTCTCAAAATGGCCGATTGACTTTTCGCATAGCGACCACATATTTTTATATGCTATTGAAAAATATTTGACACTTTTTTGTATTTTCGTCGACAACTATTTGGAAATATATTGAAAATTTTCCCATTTTCTTCTTCAAATTTTTCAAACTTATTTTATCTAGAATCCTTAGCTGAAAATATTGGTATGGCTACTTCACTATATTTAATATGCCTTCGTTTGTTTCTTCGCTCTTGTTCATACTCTTATCATTATTTTTTAATGAAAATACGGTTTGGGAGAAATCCATCGAAGCCTTTTTAATCAAGAATTAAACAAAATTTCACCGAGACCTGCTCAATTGTTAGCCAACCTGTTCAACATTTTAAATTTAATTTATTACTCAAGAAGAAAAATATTTCTTCGATTGTGCTATAATTTCGGTTTTTTTGTCTTTTTCAAAAATTTAAATTTTCGAGTTTGACTAAAAATCGTATGAATCGAAAATAGTTTAATTTCAATGGTGAACAGGACCCCGTTTTTTAGGGTTCTTAATTAATAAAAATAATGAATTGACATTTTGCGTAATTTAAACATCTTCGATAGCAAACGCGCGTTTTTTGAGTGTTTTTTTCAAAAGACATTTATAAAGTAAAAATAATCAATCTAAAGAAATTCAAATCATACAAATAAGCTGAAGTGGCACTTGTGTTCGAAACAGTTTTATTCCGAAAATTTCAAGTGGCAAAAAGTTTCCGATCAAGACAAAAAAAAATGAAAAAGTGCAAATCTGTCAAAATGCACCGACCCCCTTAATTCTATTAACAAGTTTATTATTTCAACATTCTGTTGAACAAAACCGCAATCAAATAATAGTTTTTATCAATTATACTCGTAACTGTTATGTGTAATTTTGATATCACATCACCAACCGAAAGTAGCATATTTTTTGATAATTCATCCTAGAACAAAAAGCCGAAAATACTTCTTTCTGGTAGGTCTGTAATGACAGAACATTTGCTGTATAGTAATTATCTTCTAGTAGGCCTCCGAGCAAGAAATCAGCTACCCGATAAAAAGGTGCTATGAGTCTGAAAATTCAGCGCTTTAATAAAAAACGCTGGCGGTTTGAGAATACTTGAAAAATGTCAAATTTTCGAAAGATAAAAATAAAATTTTTTAATTTTCAAACCCCATCAAAACTTATATTCTCGAAGAAGTCATAATAAAAATTAGCGCCTAACTTCTAAATAATTTATCAGCGAGTGAATATGTCAAATTCACCGATTATCACATTCTTGTAGGAATACAATTTCAAAAATAAGTCTCACTTTCATTTTTTTCTTTCATTATAAAGACCCTTATGGACAAATCTTGATATTTAAGTGATGCACAATGCGAGAATATGATTTGATGGCGGCGAAATGTTTTGCCAATTTCTTTGGCTTATTCCGACATCAATGTTGTTGATTGTGCCAACGTTTTCGACTTTAAATTATTCAGGATCTGTCTACGAAACGTCTTCCATTAATACTCTATTGTGTTTAACATCAGTTAGATGATAACAAAATTAAAAAATGAATACAGAGGAGGCCCAATATCGCCGAAGTTTATGAAGCATGAAATTTCGGCGATATTGGCCCATTCGCGATATGAGAACAGAAATAAATTTTGTGTTCAAAAAATAAAAAGGGTAGCGTTCGAAATGACGTCATTGTCGGTTTTTTCAATTTTATTAGAGTTTTTACAGTAATTTCAATGAAGGTATCATCATAATGCGTAGAATTAAGTACTCTACCGAACGCATTCAAATAACAGTTGAAAAAAGTAAATTTGGGAAATTCAATCTTGAAAATGACGTCATCATGACGCCACAACATAATTTGTGATAGAAATCTTCAAAAATCTGCGATATTGGGTCCCCCCTGTAATCGATTAAAATTTATATTCAATGAAGTTACTTGTCAATCTAATTCACTAATGGCTGAAGGGGTACTGTGCTTTGTAAAAAAAAGTTTTAGAATCGGAGACTAGACTAATTCGACCAAAAAACACAATTGCGGTAGTCTCGCATTCCACAGACGTCTAGTTCGGCGACCAGAAGACTTCAAAGACCTGAAATGAGCCATTTTTGGGTGAAAATAAAGACCATTTTTCAGTAACCACCCATCGACTTTAATTTCACTTCATTTATAAAATGATCTTATTATTGATCATTTTGTGGCCTTAGAAACATTGCGACCGCTACCCTCTTAATTTACATTTGTATCAAAAACGGCTCGACCGGATCAAAGTCACATAATATCATCGTATTAATAAAATTAAATGAAACGTCAAATGTGTGATAAAATGGTCTCTAGTTTCACTCAAAATGACTCATTTCAGGTTTTTGAAGTCTTTGGTCACCGAACTAGACGTCTGTGAGATGCGAGACTACCGCCAATGTGATTTTTTTGGCGAATTAGTCTGGTCCCGATTCTCAAAAAAGAATATTTTACAAAGCACAGAACCCCTTAAAACTAAGATATATTGTTACACTCGTAGATTAAGACATGAATCGGTACCCAGACTCGATTTTTAGCAACGCGTTGCCACACTTTTAAATCGGCCATATTGCAAAGTTTCATTATCAACATTCATTTTTCGATAGCTTAAAATAATATTCAGCAATTGCTTAAACGAATGAAAAAACAAAATAAAATTTCAAACGAATTTAAGGCATTTAATGAGGATAAGAAAACAAAAAAGTTGCGAAGATTACCTCCTGTTACAGAAAATGCAATAATAAGATGAAAATTAACCTTAATTTATATTTGCAATTACCTCATATAAACTTCAAATGATTTTCTATCGCTTTGTCTAAAAATAATTAAATGTTTTCAACAAAATTCTCTATAATGACTCTTAATTATTTTTGAATATAATTCTCGTGGTGAGAAAAAAAGAGAAGGACACACGCCTACGCATGACTGATTCTTATGTAATCCAGTTCCGGAGTTTGGACTTTAGGACTGCTTTATTTAACCGGATGCTAATTTAAATGCAATAAGAGTCTTAGAATTTCGTGACGATTCTTTAAGGGGTCTTCACTGATTGAGTACTTTGAAAAAAGTCATTATACAGTAATTTAAAAAGTACTCAAATTACGTCAAAAAAAATTCCAGGGTAACTTCAAACGTTTTAAGAACTTTTTCTCATACACAATGTCCGAATAAATCAGGTGACGAAATAATTCAAAAATAAGGTTTTGAAATATGTCATAGATAAATCCTTATTTCTCGAAAAATAAGATCACGTGACGTGTTTGGAAAATATTTTATGTTCAAAACTCTTAATTAGGTGTTTATTGGCTCAAAAAAATTTTCGGCGTAATTTGATCACTATTCGTTTACTTCATCAAACCTATTTCCTATTTGAAGGTCACGTGATCGTTTTTGACTTTGATGTTAAAAAAAATTCTTAAAAACTTCTAAAGAATTTTTTCACTTTTTTCAAAATGTGATTTAAGCAATTTTTGAAAAAAAATATATTTTTTGCGGACCTTATTTCTTAATTACGGTCACGGATCAATTTGGGCTATGATGTAATGGAAAAGATGGTCTTAGAATTTTTTCTGATCACGATGAAAGTTTAATTTGTCATTAAAAAAATTTTGCAAAAAAATAAGTACTGTAATACACTAAAAATTTTCAAAAAAAAACGCACAAACGTCATTTGTATCAAAGTTATCGATAACTTATAATCATCTTGTCATCAATGATTAAGCGCGTAAAATCGATTAATGTGTGTGCGATTAAACGCGTTGGCTAAAATCGAGTCTACGAGTTAAGCCAAAAACCTCCCCTCTCCAAGTTTTTTAAAACAAAAAATATGATCGTATTTTCAAAAAACGAAAAGTATGTGCGCATCTTTCAGCGAGAGTTTTATTCGAATTTCTAAGGTTTGACTCTATAATCATGTGACAACTGTAATTAAGCCTGTTTAAGAGCCACGCGCAACAACCCTACGCCCACCAGGATTCTTAGGTGCTCCTGTATAAATAATTTCGATGTGCAGCGAAGACCTTGTCAAGATTCTAACGAGATTTTGATTTTGTCTTAGTTCACCAGTAATTGAACTGAATTTCTTGAAATACGAGTAACTCGTAGATATTTCTGACATCTAGCTGCATTCACCAGTTAATCGTATTTTACGACACTTAATCATAATGACAAGATCAGTTATAAAGTTCGATGAACTTTAAAACAAAATGACATTTGTGCTTTTTTTTGAAAATTTTACCGTATACAGTACTATTTTTTGCAAAATTTTGTATCACCAAAATAACACCTTCATCGTGATCAAAATAATTCTAAGCCTTTTTCTGTTACAATATAGCCCAAAAATATCACGTGACGTATATTCAGAAATAAGGTCGGCCAAAATAGTACTGTTTTTTTCAAAATTGCTTAAATCACTTTTTGAAAAAAGTGAAGAGTTCTTTAAAGTTTTAAAGACTTTTTTCATTACATCAAAGTCCAAAAACGATCACGTGACCTTCAAATTTATGAAATAATTTTTGCTCAAGTACACAAATAGTACTCAAATTACGCCGAAAAATTTTGAGGATGATAAACACATAATCTATAAATTTTGAACATGACGGCATTTCCCAAAAACTTCACGTTATCTATTTTCACGAAAAGGGATTCATTTATGACATATTTTCAAACCTTATTTTGGATTATTTGTCCACGTGATTTATCCGGACTTTGTGTACAAGAAACAAAATCCTAAAACGTTTGAAATTTATCAACAAATGTTTTTGACGTATTTGAGTACTTTTCAAATTACCGTATATGATGTATCGTATACAGGGGTGCGGCGTATAGTGTACGCGTATAGTTGGAACCAACGCAAAACCTACGTAAGCCTCCGCAAAAAACTACGCATTTGAAAAATAAATTTATTCGTTCCTGCGTGCGGCGCGTTCCTGCGTGCCGCGGCGCACGGTGGTGTTCACTTTAGTCAGAGTCGTAAATGGCCCTTAACTGCTTCAAATTGGCTGAAATTTTGGGTGTGACTTTATTACCAAAAAAAATCGATCAAGCCAATTTCAGCCAATTTGAACAAAGTTAAGGGGCCATTTACGACTCTGACTAAAAGGGACCACCGTGCGCGTATAGTTGTAGGAAAAGATAGGTTTTTTCAAACGTTCCTAGGCAAAAGAAAGGCGTTTTTAACCAGATCTCAGACCAAGATTATCCGGTCGGTGCGACAATGAAAATAGATTTTTTTAAAAACATGTTTTCAAGTCTCGCAGACAATGTCGCTAGCTTGAAAATGGGCCAAATAGTTATTCAGATAAGATATTTAGTTACGATTTTAACGATTTGTTAACGATTTCGCATAATCTTTTTCGAATTCATGTTATTTAAATAAACTTTATTCATTTTTTCAACAGATAAATTTATACATCCTAGAAGATTTGTAACGAAAATTAACTTTAAATCACCAAAAATTCTTACTCTGACCACGCTTTAACTCAATTACATGTATAAACTCAAATACTGTTTAAATGGCCAATCGAGCACATTTTCCGACATAATGACCAATAGTTGCTAATATTTTCATTAAAAAGTCGACCCTTCCGATCTTTTTGAGGTACTTACAAGTCTCTAAGATGAATGGTAATTTGATACAGGGGGTTGCGGCTTATAGTTGAATTTTTTTCGCCAAAAAACCCAAACTATACGCCCGTAATTCAACTATTACGCGTAATTTACCAACTATCGCGTACTGCTGGGAAAATGTGCTCGATTGGTCAATTATTAAACAGTATCTAGAGTTTATACATGTAATGAAGTTAAAGCGTGGTCAGAGTAGAATTTTGTGATTTTAAAGTTTAATTTTTCGTTACAAATCTTCTGGATGTATAAATGTAATTCTATCGAAAAAAATGCTAGCGACGCGTATAGTTGGGAAATTACGCGTATAGTTGGAATTACGCGTATAGTGGAGTTTTTGGCAAAAAAATTCCAACTATAGTCGCACCTCCTGTATCAAATTACCATTCATCTTAGAGACTTGTAAGTACCCTCAAAAATATCGGAAGCGTCGACTTTTAATGAAATATTAGCAACTATTGTCAATTATGTACTGAAAGGGCGCCAGAGAGCAAAAATCTCCGTGTGAAATCTGACCATTTTTGCTCTTTAGTGACCTTTAAGGGTATCCCGGTTCCTAATTTGACATATTCTCGATGTATATCAGCAAACAGAGTGTCAAGATATTATTCAATTAGCCAATTTGTAGAACTAGCCTCAACTTGCGAAAAAAAATATCCTAAAACTTTTTGTATAACCACACTCCCTTCACACATAAGCGACACAGAGACCTAAGCTAAAACGGAAAATCTATCTCCTCCAGGTTTTATTTTGAAATAAACCCAAATTTTAACATAAGCTGCATAATTATATTCAGACTTACATAGGCGTTTTGTCAATAAGTGCTATATTTTTCTAAAACATGCAAAAAACCACCGTTTTTGGACATTACGCCTCGAAAATCTTCTTCTCTAAGGTTAATTTGCAATTATCCAAATTTTGCAAAAGCTAGTTCGAAACAAATAAAACTTACAGCGGCGTTTTTGCAATTTCGACCCCAAACCCAAAATTGAATTTTCAAGTCACGTGAAAATTTTTCGAAAAAAAATGTGCTTCGATTTTTTCGAAAGTAGGTCAAAGAAAGCTGAGAAAAACACTGGAGAGAATGGTTTACGTCAAGCCGAATTTGAAGTTTTGGGTCAAATTGAAACAAACATTATTTTTTAACTTATTTTGAAAAATACTCAGAAAAAATCGAAAAAAATTCAAAAATTTCCAAAAAAATTTTGTTTCTTATTTGGGTTTTGTGGCTTTAAAACATAACGATTGATTGGTGCATTTTTTATGCATAATTAACTGCAGAAAATGTAGGAACCGGGATACCCTTAAGTACATAATTGACCCATAGTTGCTAATATTTTCATTAGAAAATCGACCTTTCCGATTATTTTGGTGGTACTTTCAAGTTTATACCATGAACTTGAAATTGACCTCGAACGAGAAATAAAATATTCCACAACAATTTAAGAGCAATTTTACCAGAGAATTTTGTAAACAAATTAATAATTATTTTCAGACAGAGCAATAGCAAATTTAATATAGGGTAGTTTCAAATATAAATAAAGGTTTAATTTCATCTTATTATTGCACTTTTGTGTGTAACTGGAGGTTCATTTTGCAAATTTTATTTCTTATCTCCATTAAATGCCTTTTTATGCTTGAAAAAATTGTTTTTTTCATTGTAAAGCAAATTGGCTGATTTAAATATAATATTAAAAAATATGTTAATGATGAAACTTTGCTTATAATGGCTAGATTTTTTAGAATGGCAGCTAGATGGCAGAAATCAAGTCTGGGTACAGACTCACTTCTAAAGTCTACGAGTTAAGAAATTTCGCAAAATTTTTTAAAACGATCAAAAAGTGCTTTCTTCACCCCGTGTGAGGAAAAAGACGACCAATATACTTGTAGTTTTCTATTTATTGTCATGAAAAAATCACCTCCATAAAATTCGTTCTCGGCCTCAAATTATTCACTACCAGCTGGCAGCTCCTTGTCACCTTGAATTTATAATTTTACTGGAAACCTAAAGTTGGACGAATAGTTGCCAATTGGTTCAAGCTGAAAATTTACGTTTGATGTGCCAGAGTCTGGTAGCCAGACGGTTAAATGAAAAAATTTGAGATAGTTTTATGCCGAAAGTTTGTTAATTTATTATATTTTCTCGAATATTGTTTTAAAAACATATTATTTTGAATTCTAAACTCACAATCTAAAATAAAAGAGAAGTTATTAAATCGTGAGGACTTGGACAATTAAATCTTCGATAAATCAAGGTATTATACAATCGGTCGTCAAGGACATTCTCCCAGTGCGATGTCAATTCACTTTTTGTTAATTCTGATGATTTCCGAAAGTAACTCTCCGGAACTTTCGCGTTTTTAACTTTGAGGGTTCAGTGAAACCGGTTCACAAAGAAAAATATCTGATTATCGAAATCATCAGTGATGATTCATCACCGCCTAGATTATCATGTAAAGAAGTTGAAGAGCTCAAGTTTTAAAATTTTCTATTTTTTTTATATGGTCCTTAACCCCCCCACCTTCTTTGCTGTGTTTTTAAACCCAGAGACCCCGAAAGTTCCCCTTATTTTTAATTTCAAGAATTTTGGTGAGTTTTAGAAATTGCTCATCAGACCGGAAATGCATGATTTGAATGCAATTTTTTGTTTTATGCAATAAAAACTGTTTTAATAAAACAGCACTAGAACCAGATAATAATCTACAAATATACTCATAAGAGTTACTTTCAGAGAAAAATATTTTAACAATATTTATTTTGGTACCTGGCACCACCTGGTGGTGTAATTGGCTGTTAAAATTTACAATTGACGATTTGAAAAGATGCGCATCGCGCGCAAGAACTTCCATTAAGAAAAATTGTGGCCCGTAAAATTCTACCTAAGAAAGGCAAATAAAAAGTTTCCGGATGCCGTAACTAAATCAATTTTATCAAATGAACATTTTCCTACGCATTTTCGATGGTTAAATTTTTCCATCAAATTACTAAAATTTTTTCTTCAAACTTATTCAAAAATTATTTATTTTGTTTAAACCAAAATTTTGTTGCGGTCGCGAGCCGTTTTTAATTAGAAAAAATCAATATTTAACTTCTTATTATCGAGTTTTAACCTAGAAAATTAGGCAACATAAAAATTAATCTCGAATCATATTTTTTAGATTGATGGCTGAAGTTTTGGTCTCATCATTTCAATTTAAAACTTAGAATTTTGACCGCTGCGCACCTAAGCCATGTTTAATAGTCAGCAAATACTAGTGTGTTTTGAAAAACTCAGATGCAGTTGGGTAATATCATATCCCTTTATCACCTTTTGCATGATCTGAGAGATGTGGGCTGAAAAGAAGAGAANNNNACCCACATCTCTTAGATCATGCAAAAGGTGATAAAGGGATATTACTAAGGGGGATGTACAACATTGCAAGCAGGTGGGGGTTAACTCACGGTGGAAAGTTTCCAATGGAAACCGATAAAAAATCAAGTTAAGGCTGAAATTACAGAATATTAATTTTTTTCGTGTATTTTAAAAAAAAGCGAACCTACTTTGTACGATTCTAAGATTTCAAATACGATTTGAAATCTGATTAAGTTCGATTTTAATACTCAGTAAAAAAGTATCAGTTTCACCAATTTTTTTATAAATGGTCAGCAATTAGTTGAAAATAATCTCAGGAATGTATCTTGAAATTATATGGTATCCTGTTCGTAAATTTTATTCAATATCCCCTATTGACACTTTTGTAAATAAGCCGGCCCTACAACTTAAAAACACACTACGCTTCCTAATCAGGGCCGGGATATTTACAAAAGTGTGAATAAGGGATATATTGCCCCCTTAATGCCCTTTCGTGAAGATTCATTCCCTAAAAAATGCGGGGTGAGAAAACAACGCGGTTTGTCAAAACGACTTAGCCGATTAAGTTCTTAGAAAGTTCAAACTGAGCACAAATACCTAGTGAGTAATAAAATGAAAAAATTGGTCAGGATCAGACCATTGTTTTTATTTTTTTTACGAAACTGATAATTAAACAATTTCAGTAATCTCCGAAAAAAAATGAAAAACATTGATCCGATTCAAACGAATTTTTTTTATTTTATTATTCATCAAATAATTGTGCTCAGTTTCAAAATCCGCGTTAATTTCTCACCCCCGCATTTTTAGGGAACGAATCTTTACGATACGGCAATAAGGGGATATGATTTTAAAATATAAATATATCGGTAAAAAACAAAATTGTCATCTCAAAGAAAAAACAACATGTGGCGTATTTCGTTCCAATCTATGCGTTTTTCTTGAAATAACCCGCCAATCAAATTCACCTTTGAATGTAAAAAAACGTAAGGGCTTAAAAAAATAAAATGGTCATAGGAAGGCCAGCCGAGCAAACATGAGGTAACCAATCACAAGGTCGTTTGCTCCTCAAAATTCAGGTAATGATAATCGAGGTCCGTCAGTTTTCAGCAAAAAGCATGGATTGGGACCATAAATTCGACATACTGTTAAAATAACGGGCATAAAATTTTATGCCCAATTGTAGATTTCTGGTCAACTTGACATCTGATTGGTCCATGAGCGATGCTCAAACTTTCCTTCATTATAATTGTAGGTTTTAGCGACGTTCAAAGTTCTCTTCATTATAATTGTAGGTTGTGGACTAGTAGGTTGAAACTAACTCATGATAATGTTTGTCTGAGTAAGATATTTTATTACGGTNTATATTGTAGGTTTTGGACTAGTAGGTTGAAACTAACTTCATGAATGTTTGTCTGAGTAAAATATTTTATTACGGTTAATCATAAGTGTAGTGGAATCACTACTAGAGATATTTGACAATCCTATGATAACACGCAGGTAGGTACTACCCGCAGGTAGGTCTCGTGCCTTTCTAGATTACCATTGGCGAGCAACGACAAGCTTGGACACGTGCCCGCAGGCTGCCCTTCAAATTTTATCTGTCAGACAATTTACAATTCCATGTGAAAACTTCGTTTTTAAAATGCTAAAAAAAGACTTTTTTCAAACCCTATTTCCAAATTTAAAATAAAGAAAAGAAGATACTGCCAGTTCAATGCTGAGCTAAAAATATGAAATAACACAAGAGCAAGACTTTAATAAAGAAACACATGGCTCAATTTAACTATAAATTGTAGTTTTTCTCATTTCTACAATTGTGTCATTTCAAATTTGCGATTAAAAGTCAATTGTAGCTTTGAGCCACCCACGCTTATTGAGCCGCAGCCCAAAGAAAAAAATAACTCACGTAGATAAAACTTTCTCAATTTCTGCCTCTGGAGCTTTCTGACAAAAAGTTGGGAATCTGGCTGGTCTTTACTTATTTCTTCAGACATAACCAAGTGAGAGAAATTTGAGCCATGTGGTTTTCTATATAAGTCCTGCTCTTGTGTTATTTCATATTTTCAGCTAATGCATTGAACCTGGCAGTATCTGCTTTTCTTTTATTTTAATTTTTGAATTAGGGTTTTGAAAAAAATGCTCTTTTTTAGGTATTTTAAAACGGAGTTTCACATGGAATTGTTTATTGTGCGCGAACTGATAATTTGAAGGGCAGCCTGCGGGGACGTTGTCTTGTCGTTGCTCGCCAATGGTAATCTAGAAAGGCACGAGGACCTACCTGCGGGTAGTACTAACTGCGGGTAGTACTACCCTGCGGTTATCATGAGTATTGTCCCAAATATCTCTTTAGTAGTGATTCACTACACTTATGATTAACGTGAATAAATATCTACTCAGACAAAATTATCATGAGTTAGTTTTTCACCTACTGTCCACACCTACATTATAATGAGGCTTTGAACGTCGCTAAAACCTACATTATAATGGGAAAGTTTGGGCATCGCTCATGGACCAATCACCGTGTCAGCTTGACCGAGAAATCTTCTCTCTCTTTCTTTGAACATCGCTAAAACCTACAATTATAATGAAGAAAGGTTTGAGCATCGCTCATGGACCAATCAGTTGTCAAGTTGACCAGAAATCTCCAATTTATCTCCAATTGCCGAAGGCTCCACAAACTTACAATTGGGCATAAAATCTTAAATTTGAATTTTAAATCAAGTTAATTAGATATGTCCGATTACTATGCAGATGTAGAAAAAGAAGACGTACTTTTCGAGGTAAATGCCCTGGCTGATCAAATACAATTTGCATATCAAAAAAAGGAAAAAATTTGGAAAATAATAAAAATTTTTCTCTTGGAAACCTGGACATACCTAAGAAGTAACCTTGTGATTTTTAAAGAAAGCAAAGAACTTTCGGAAGGAGAAAAATTTTTGGAAGAAATTATTGGCGAATTGGAGGGAATTTATACTGTCATTGAACAATTCAGGAATGATAGTTCAATTTGGTTTATCAAAATTATTTGCTTCAATTAAAAATAATTTACATCACTTAAATATATTTGAATTAAAAATTAGTTTTACGATCAAAGCACCTTCGTTCGTGGAAGTTCACAGAGAAAATCTTTATAGACATCACGAGTCGTGTGATTCACGACCCAACATATAATAATTTAAGTAGCGTCCAATATCCTTTTCCCAATCTAAGTTCATCTTAAAAATGAATGGATCTTAGTGATTTCTTGAGTGATCAACTTTGGCGGTCCCAATATCAAGCATCCTATTGTATAATCATACTCTAGAGTCTAGACACTCACTAAGACAACATTAGTGGGATTCGAGCACGCGCTAATAGAGATCCATTCATTTTTAAGATGAACCGAGGTTGGGAAAAGGATATGGTGAACGTTATCAGCCGTGTACAAAGTATTTTTTGGTTATAGTATTGAGTAGTAACGGCAAAACTTGTTTTTGCTAAACTTTGTTTAATTATGTTCAAATCGTAGCCCTGGAAAAATATCATTTACAGTTACTGAACTTCAGTACAATATTTTTTTACAAGTGCTTAAAAACCATTTTAAAAAAAGCCCATGCTTTTCGCTTAGAGTCAGGCTCTTAGAGTCCATTAAATTGAGCACTGACATACATTTAAGAGAAATGTTCTGTTACATAATTTTCAAATATAACAATTAAATCTCAGGGATTCAACAGAAAACTTCGAAAAAAATGTCAAAGAACAATTTAATGATACTACTATTTGCATCGATTACGAAGAAATAAATGTAGCGTTGAAATTCACCACAAAGCAAGGTACTTTATATTTTTTAATTTAACTGATTTTCAACTCTGTTGAAAGACATTATGTAAAAATATATTGATAGTGATTTCGTGAATAATTCTCTAAAGAAAAGTTATTTTCGTCCATTATACAGCATGCCACATTTTTGCTCTCAGTCTTAGTTTTTGTTCCAGCTTACCTCCGCCAACCAAAAAGCTTAAATTTAGAAATAAGTAGGTGTTTGGCAAATTTAGGAAGTCGGTGCATTTTGACAGATACGGGCTCTTGATGAAAAACTTTTTACTGGGTTAATATATTTTTCTAAATATACCATCAAAGTAATGTTTTGTAATCCAGGAAACTTTTGTAACTACAGAATTTTTGAATTATTGTTTTTTTAGAAAATTTTGAGTTCGAATTAAACGTAACAAATTATGAGAAATTTTTGAAAGAAGTTCCGAACATTATAGAAAAATGCCTTATTTTTGTTCAAATTTTTTTCTCATTATTTGTTTCAAATCAACGAAAAACACTCTTCAAAACTCATGAAAAATTTTTTTAACGATTTGCCAAAATTTCCTTTTTTTTAATTTTTTGGGAATTCGGTGGTCAAGACCGCTTTTCCCGGTTTCTTATAAATAAAAAAATAATTTTACCTTAATTTTGACACTTTCAACTGAAATCTCCCATTTTTTAAGTGTGCTTTTTAAAGGCGATTTATTAAGTTAAAATTATAGATCTGAAAAAATCTGATTATACGAAGTAAGCTTAAGGGGGTCGGTGCATTTTGACAGATTTGCACTTTTATTTTTTTTGTCTTGACGGGAAACTTTTTGCCACTTCATAATTTTCGAATAAAAAGTTTTTCACACGTAAGTTGCCACTTTTGAGCTCACTTTGTATTATCTGATTTTTTCAGATCGATTATTTTTACTTTATAAATCTTTTCAGAAAACACTTAAAAACGCGCGTTTGCTATGAAAGGTGTCTGAATTACATTACAATTTTTTTTTGTTTTTATTAATTAGAAGCTTTACAAAATGGTCTTGACCACCATCGAAAATTTAAATAATTTGATTTTATATGATTTCTACGTCAAAATCGAAAATTAAAATTTCCGAAAAAAGACGAAAAAACAAAATTTTACCACATCGAAAAGGAAAATATTTATTTTCATGAGTTTAATTTATTAAATTTTACGTGGTGAATTGGTCGGTTTACCAATTAGGCAAGTCCCGGTAAATATTTTTTTTAATTTTGGATAAAAGAGGGCTTAACTAGATTTCGCGCAAACCGTATTTTTCATCCAAAAAAGTATGATTCGAGTATAAACAAGAGCGAAGAAACAAAACGCAGGACATATTTGAATCAAGTCAAAGAAGCTATTCTTCATATTTCTAGCTAATAATCCTAAATAAATAAGTTTAAAAAATCTTGAACCATAAATGAAAAATTTTCAAAATATTACCAATAGTTTGACCAAAAATCCCAAAAAAGTCTCATATGATTTTCAAATAGCATAGAAAAAAATATGTGGTCACCTACACAAAAAGTTAAAGTGGCGATTTAAAGATGGTTTTTGTTGATTTGAAACAAATAATGAAAAAAACTATTTGAAGAAAAATAAGGCATTTTTTTAATAATGTTCCGAACTTTTTTCAAAAAATTTCTCATAATTTGTCGAATTCGAAAAGTTTAATTCGAGCTCAAAATTTTCTTAAAAAGCAATAATTTGAAAATTCTGTAGTTACAAAAGTTGCCTGGATCATAATTTATGATCATAAAGCATTACTTTGATAGTATATTGAGAAGAAATATATAAACCCAGTAAAAAGTTTTTTATCAAGAGTCCATATCCGCGATATCCGTATCTGTCAAAATCATCGACCCCCTTAAAGGTGGCACCTTAATGTAAACATTTAAAAAACATTTGATTTGAAAATACTGAAGTGGCAAAAAGTTTACAATCATGAGAAAAAAAATTTGAAAAGGTGCAAATCTGTCAAAATGCAGCGACCTCCTTTAAAACGCTTTTAATCGGCGGGAAGTAAGCTGGAGCAATTACTAAGGATGGGAGCAAACATGTGATATGCTGTAATATGATTGATAACATATCAAGAATTTGGGAAGAGTGCCGTTTATAGAAAATGATACTTGAATGTTTGCTAGATATACTAAAAATGGAACCTTTTTACCGATTTCATAAACAAATAAAATTTATTATGACGTATTTTCAAACTTTATAACTATTTATTCCAATTTTTATGATTATAATCATGGTATTTTCACCATATGGTATTTTCAACTTTCATAATGAAGTTTTTGAAATTTTTTAAATGACTTTCTGTTCCAATTCATAAATGTGCATAAAAAACTTTTTGTATTTTATTATATTCAGGTATAATATTTTCGTTCATACAAAATGTAATAGACTTATTTAATTTCACGTGTTGATCATTCTTTATGAAAAGTACTTTCATGATTGAATGAACTTAAACTTTCAAATTACAGCAACAAAAGCTAAAAGTTGGGTGAAATCGTTCTCGAGAAGTACAGACAAGAATGAGGCGTCAGTTTTTGACGCAGTGTATTTCCAGCTCGAGGTAAGTGTGATGAAATTATGGTATTATCAGTGATATATATATACATAATTTATCACTTCTGTACTTACCAGGCGTAAACTACGCCGCTTAGTGCCTAGGTGCCTACGGTGTACATCAAGTGATTCTTTAATATTCTCAATTTAAATCATCAAATTACGGCCAATTATTAACCAGAAAGACGAACGAACGTCCAATTCGCTCTGGATTTTCCAGAAAACTTACTCTTTAAATAAACTAACAAGGAAATAAGGTTTCGATGACATTAAATTGTGTTGCAACTTCGCACAGCCTATGTTGACATGACACAGAATACGTATGATAAGTTTGAATGAAAAAGTTTCTTCTTATTCTGATGTAATTATTATCGATAATGGTATAGATTACCGACTCTCAGAGGACATATGGATATCCATTATGATGCCCGGGTAACACTAAAAACTTATTTGCCTGTTAAAAGAATAGGGAATAAGTTTTTAGTGTTACCCGGGCATCAATAATGGATATCCTGAATATTTGAATGATACAAACAACGCAGGACACTAGCACCATAAACCCTGGATTTCAGAAAAAGGCCGATTACGGTGGTCAGAATTTGGATCAACCGATCAAATTCCGAATTTTTCAAATATTCAGGATCTGTCCTCTGGGGGTATACCATTTTCATCAATAGTTTTTTTGATCGACTTTTTAAGAAGCCTATCTTTAACTATAGAGAAATGTGTAGGCGGAAAATATTTATTATTCACAATGCAAATTTCTAGAATATATTCTAAATGTTTTAAAAAATTTTATTTTTGCAGTGACTTTTTTTTGATAATTGTAAAACTTTAGATTGTCAAAAGATTTGAAGGGACTACAATAAAATTATGAAAGTGTTTTTTCTGACAAGACTTGTGATATCAACATATCCACCTTTCAATTGTATACATTTTTATTCGGTTATAAGAGAAGTTCTAACGCCTACGCAATTTTTATAGCAAAAGAAAAAAAAGTCGACCAAAAAAATTATCGATGAAAATGGAATACCTCGTCCTCTGAGGGTCTGTAATCCGTATATCACATTGGAAATGAATCTAAAATATTTGTCAGATGCAAAATTTTTGAAATTATACTCTCAGGAAAAGTTATGCGCTACACTTACAAATTTATTAAACGCATTTCTCCATAAAGATTTTTATTTTTTTACATAGCATTTACATAAAGATTTTATATTTTTTTATATAGCATTTTTGTATATGTAGCATGAAACCGTCCATAGAAAATTTTTGCTCATTTTGAAAATTTTGACGATATTTTCATAAACATTAGGGTTATTTCATTGAAGTGTCAAACCCGAACATACAAACTTTTGTATAAAACAATTCCAAATTAACAAAACCTGATAAAATTTACCTTTAATTTCAGGATCGAATACGGAAACAACACATTCAAATTATATCAACTCTTTTTGGTGAATATTATGCTAATTTCAGTGAGGTTGTGAATTCGGCTTTTAATTTATAATTTGATAAGTTAACCATAGTTCAAATATGCGCTATCTATAGACTATAGGGATGATGCAAACTAATTATGAATCAAGAAATATATATGCAAGGTATTGCATTCGAATTTATAATACAGTCGCCACTGAAAAATCGACAAAAAATAAAGTACTACGGTAGTACCTGTGATAAAGGTAACAGATTTTCCCAAATTTTTTTAAGAAAACCGGGAAAAAGTAAGAAATAAATTTCACGTCGCACAAATGTTTGGAAATTAAATTGCAAACACTATGAATTATAACTTTTACTGTTACTCTATGAGCGATTTTCATCTTTAATTTAAACAATCATAAGTGCTTCAAGAATCATTTATCTCCTATTTATGGCTTACAAAGTTGACGAGTGAAGAGATTTCGTGAAACATCTATCCTGTAATTAAACAATACATTTTTGAAAATTCAGTATTAATAAAAAAAATAACCAAATCTAAGCACAATAAAAGATTCGTATGAAACTCTTGAATCTGAGTTTTTTGAAAAGAGAATGATAGCAAACCTTGGACGACATCCAGAACAAACTGAACTGAATGATTATATAAAATTAAAAAAGACAGGCAGCGCTATAACTCTGGATAATATGGAAAACTCTATGAACGACATTTATCAATTGTTTGTCGAAATCAACGAACTGGTGAGTTTTGATGCACATCTCTTTTTCAACCAAGGTGAATCTTGAAAGTGATGGTGATTTCTATAGCGCGTGTTCAAATCCCACTAGTGTTGTCTAAGTAATTATTTGGGAATCATAATAAGCAAGGGTGCTTGATATTCACAACGCCAAAGTTGATTGATGTGTAATAAAAGTCGATCAACCCCCGGCCATAATAACGGCCTTGGATTCGAACACGCGCTATAGAGATCATCATCATTTTCAAGATTTACTTTGGTTGGAAAAAGATATTATTCTTAAATTTTTCAGTCTAAAGGGGTTGTATAGACCAGGACGGCGTTTGAAAACGCTCATATTTTTTTACGGCTAGATAACAATATAATTAAATCCCAAAATGATAATAGTACTATCATAGTACGTAATCTCTAGAATTATTTACTTTATTTTAAAAAGTTTCATTCTTCCCAAGATCAAGGCTGAAAACAGAACAGTTTAAGTCGAGAATTTTTTTTTGAATATTTAATGGCTATTGAAGACAAAATGAAAATTAGAGCATATATGACTCATATCATACCATTATATCCCGGTAACAGAAAAAATTAGAGCATATATGCTCATATCATATCCATTATTATCCCGGGTTACCGTAACACTAAAAAACTTATTCGCGCTGTTAAAAGAATAGGGAATAAGTTTTTAGTGTTACCCGGGGATAATAATGGATATGGGATATCGCCATTGCCAATGGCTCATTTTTTCGATAATAATAAAACTTTATTTGAAAGATTTGGCGTTGAAAGATAGTTAAATAGGCCAATGAAATGTTTTGAAGAACACTCTTTAATTTTTGATGTACAATTGATGTAACTTTTCTTATATAATTTGAGGGTATGGTGGTTCCTAATTAGACAAATTTGTAGAACTGGCCTTGAACTTGCGAAGAACATATGTCAATTTTTTTGTATGGATACACTCCTTGATCCGCTGGCCCCTTGCCACAAGTGTAAACTTATTCTAATATATCCGAAAACCACCGTCTTTTGGACATTATTCATCGAACAATCTATCTCTTCCTAGGTGAAATTTCAAAATTCGCTCACATTTTTGCAAACGCTCGTGCAAAACAAACAGAAACTTTTGAAAAGTCATTTTTAAAATTTCGCCTTGAAGGGGGTACCTTTCATGAATTGAGGCTCAAACAAAAAAATACAGAATTTTATTTTAATAGTTTTTTATAAAAAAATGGATAATTTGCAATAAAGTGGTAGTATTTTCAACCCAAAACAGCCTTAGAAAAGTACTTTTCAATCATTTTCATAATATCTTGTCTTAATTTTAAGCATTTGACTCAAAAATTATTGATTTTCAGGAACTAGAAGTACTGTTTTGGAGAAGAAAAAATCATCGAAATTCAAGTTTTGATAGTAACAGCCCTTTGCCAGGTCATGAGCTGTTTATTTATATAATTTTCAAAATTGTGACTAAAAAATCCAGGGAAAAATAGGCTTTTCCGCGAGCCTCTTAAAATCAGCTCAAAAAATCGTGTTTTGCATTTTCTGGACCAAATTTATTTTTAATTTTTAAAAACGATAATGACAGACCTGCGTGCGTTTCTTGTGGTCCATAAAATCGAAAAATAATTTTTCTACCCACAAAATTCACGGAGAAATAGGCTTTTTGCTACAAAATATGACTCTACTTTGAAGCTCGTTCCTGATTGGGCGAGCAATCATTGATTCTCAATTATAGTTTGAGATGTGAGATTTAGGTTTNCCTCAAAAACCATGAAAACGGCATTTTCCACGAGGGGTACCCCCTTTAAACACAAACTTTGAATTTGTGAATTCACGTGAAAAAATTTCCGAAAGAAAATGTGCTTTTATGTTTTCGGAAGTAGGCCGAAAAGAAAGCCTAGGAATCACTGAAGAGAAAGTTGGCTTATGTCAAGCCGATTTTTTGAAGTTAAAAACGTCGAATTTTAACAAACTTTATTTTTTACCTAAATTTTGGAAAAAATTTCGGAAATGTTTTTTGTTTTTATTTGGGTTGTTCTTTGCTTTTGAATCACATTCGATTGATTTGGTGCATTTTTGTGACATAATAACTGCAGTAAATGTAGGAACCACCGCACCTTTAAAAAGTTTCAAAGCCGTTACGTCGTCGAATCAAGCTGCAGCATTTGATTTAATTTTGTTATGAAATAATCATTTTTTATTATCAAATTATGAGAGATACATGTAATTTAATAAGCAGCTTATAGCTATTAACAATTATTTAAATTAATTTAGATTGACTCTTCCGATGACAAATTTCATCGAATCGAGGATTCCATGAATGCAACAAAGGTAATGTTAAAAATAATTTGTTCTAAGAATAACGATTTAAATTTGAATATTTTTGGTTACCGTGAGGTTGATGTTTAAGGGGGTACCCCTCGTGGGAAATGCCGTTTTCATGGTTTTTGAGGGAAAATATCTGGGAAACTTTACACTGTGATACCTAATTGTTTAGCCTGGGAGATTAATTAAACCTGAATCTCACATCACAAATCATAATCAAAGATCACTGATTGCTGGACCAATCAGGAACGAGGGTCAAAGTAGAGTCATATTTTGTAGCAGCCTATTTTTTCGTGAGTTTTGAGGGTAGAAAAATAATTTTTTAATTTTATGAACCACAAGAAATGCACGCAGGTCGTGTACTATGTTTTTGAAAAATTCGAAATAAAGTCGCTCTAGAAATCGCAAAAAAAACGATTTTTGAGCTGATTTTAAGAGGCTCGCGGAAAAGCCTATTTTTTCCTGGATTTTTAGTCACAATATTTGAACATATATAAATGAACAGCTGATGACTATTTTTATGTTTTTTTCTCTTCGAAAGCTGTCCTTACATTTCTCAAAATCAAGAAATTTTGGTGAAATTAATAAATTAAAAAAAAATTAATAAAAAATGATGAAAAAGTAGGTTCCTGGCCAAATATGGAAGTAAAAATACTACCAGTCATCTTCAAATTGTCCATATTTTCAGAAAAAATAGTCAAAATTAAATCTGGGAAATTTGTTGGTTCAGCCTCATTTCATGATGGTTGATGGTAACATTATCAAATTTAAAGAAAAATAAATTGAATAAGTGACAAAAGCGACAAAAAGAGAACATTGAATTTATAATGGTCGATTATGATACGAAAATGATAAAAATTACGAAAAGTAAATTAATGATGTATTACTTCATCAAATGGCTAGGTCCTAGCCGCTAGGAGATAATCGAATGCGCTCGAAGTTGGTGAAATAACCATCATCAGAAACATATTATTTCACACAAATATTTGTAAGGGGCCATTTCACATCCACTCCATTGTAGTTAATTTGAAGTTCTCAAGAAATATCCCTTTTCCAAACAAAGTGAATCGTGGAAATGGAATGCTCTCTATAGCGCGTTTTCAAATATTTCACACCAATAAACTTTGGCGCACCCCAAATCAAGCACCCTTCCCTTTTATTATACTTTAGACAATAACTTAGTTAACACTGGTGAGATTCGATCACACGATTTATTTTGGTTGGAAAAAGGATATGGCCTGAACAAATTAATAGTTTGCTGCAAATTTGGCTAAGACGTGCAAACCCCTTCAAAGTATAATATAAAATTTCTAGAATTACATGATGCAAGGAAACGAAT
Organism: Oikopleura vanhoeffeni; assembly: GCA_004367855.1. Taxonomy (NCBI): domain Eukaryota; kingdom Metazoa; phylum Chordata; class Appendicularia; order Copelata; family Oikopleuridae; genus Oikopleura; species Oikopleura vanhoeffeni. The sequence continues at coordinate 163,548 of SCLH01000301.1, read as the reverse complement.
TCATGGAAAAGGCCATAGAGTCCAAAAAGAGAGCCGACCAAAAGAGAGCAATTTTAATTGCAATTTCCGTCTCTACAACGCTGTTTATTTTCATATTTGTAATATCATATTTTGCTGCAATGACTTAAAATTTATAAGTTCCTCATGAAAATAAAATCCTGGGAGAATTTTTTTATAAAATAAGTATTTTCGAACTGCGGCATTGCTCCACCTTTGAAATTAAATAAAACCGTCTTTTGTGAGAAATTTTTTGTATCCGATGCTTGGTGAATAAACGATAGAAGCGGATTTCTGATGATCACGAAAAAATGAAATGAACGAAAAAATTTCTTCTGATCGGCGGAGCAAGTTAAATAAAACAAATTTTGAATCTTGTTCTTGGTTTCTCAAGAAGAACAAAAATATGTGTTGAATTTCAAAATAGTAATAATACGTTCATTATTTCATCTTGCATCTCTAAGACGATTTGAAATAAGGAATTTCCAAAATAAAAATCGGTTTTAATGTGTTGAAGCTATCTTTTAGAGAATGTTTTTTTGGTCATTTTAAGACGTAGGATTTTTTTTGTTCTTCAAAAATTTTCCAAAAAAAACGATTTTTCGGTCATTTTTCCGTGATTTTACAGATAGTCTGGAATCCAGTTCTAGCGAAGCCGTATTATTATTATTGTTGGTTTATTTGCAGCCATGGTAAGGCCGTCTACAAATTGTCACAGTTTTAACAAATAAAACGCAACTTTTTGCAAATTCGGCAAATAAATAAATAAATTTGAACTTCCTGCACATGGTTTAATCAAAAATATTTTTATTTTTCATTCACAATCAAGGCAATGTCCATTTGCGTTTTTGGTATTGCATCTTGTTGTTATTTACTGTATACGTAGTCAGTTTTCACACAGAAGAACTTTTGGCCATTGCATATTTTCAATATTTTAATTATAAAAAATAGTGCAGCACCTTATTACATACCCCCAATTTTAACGGCAGAGATCGTCATAAAAACAGAAGAACCCCGCATCACCCCTCCCACCGCCTATCTCCAGAATTTTGTACTTTTTAGGGAAGAAAAAATATTTTACAAAACAAATCCCCTATATATTAAGCTATTTTATATGTTTTTTTATGAAGTGCTAGAAGGCTGATTTTTTGGCAAGTGGAAATTAAGCGTTTTTCGGTTAGCCAGTTTTTTCATTGAAGGTTGGCGACGAATGTTTGACCTCTAATGACTGGTCAAAAATCAAGGTCAATCTCAAGCTCATCGTATAGACTTGAAAGTACCCTCAAAAGAATCGAAAGGGTCGACTTTCTGATAAGTCTATTTAAAACTATGGGTCAATTATATACCGTAAGGTCGCTAGAGAGGCAAAACTGGACTTAAGATTGACCTCGAGTGTTGACCAGTTTTTGCACTCTACCGACCTAACAGTATATAATTGACCCATAGTTTCTAATACGTTTATGAGATTTTTTTGGGGGTACTTTCAAGTCTATACGATGAAAATGAGATTGACCTTGAACTTTGACCGGTCATTAAAGGTCAAATATTGATCGCCGACCCTCAATCAACAAAATAGCTAACCAAAAAACGCTTAATTTTCACTGGCCAAAAATCAGCCTTCTAGCACTTCATACGGCTTCGCTAGAACTGGATTCCAGACTACCTGTAAAATCACGAAAAATCAATTTTTTTTGAAAATTTTTTGAAGAACAAAAAAAATCCTACGTCTTCAAATGACCAGAAAAAAAAACTCTACAAGATAGCTTAAACACATTAAAACCGATTTTTTATTTTTGAAATTCCTTATTTCAAATCGTATAAAACTTTATTCAATTTGCATGAACATTGAGAAAGTATAAGTTATCGGATATACTGTATAAGTTATATAACTGTATAACCCTGATGGACAGTTTTTACCTGTTTTGTTGGTACTTTCACTAGCAAATCAGTCTTTGGCAAAAAAATAAATAATATAGCGTGCGATAGAAAGAACAAGCTGATAGTTATGACAGCCAGGTAAAAAATGGCCTAGCTTGATAAAGAAAATCATCCCCAGCAATTCCCTATAAAAATTCAAAGCCAAATTTTTCTGAACTCTCAGAAACTGAACGTCTGAACCGGTAATTTATTGGCAACTTCATGTGAGGGAGTTAAGGAATCATCCAAAATATTCCAGACCAGTCAATATCAAAATTAATCAATTAAATCAAATTATCCGTTATTAGTCTAGAAGAGTAGTTCTACGGTTTATCGTATACATAACGTCAATCGGACTTAATCTGGTCCTAATCAATCTAAAGAAATTAAAAAAAAATGATTAATCCAAAGCCTGTGCTGTTCAGTATGTTTGATGTATAAACAGTTCATTCAATTTTCTGAATAACAATTACTTTTCATATGTTTTTTGAAATTTCCGTATACTGGGGGAGGCACAATTTTGCCAAAAAAGTCGTCGATGTTGGCAATGCAAACTTGGCATGTTCGGCGATATAGAGACATAAATAAAGTTTCACGCTAAAAATTGAAAAATGCTTGGGCGTTCAAAATGACGTCATAGTTTGGAAAATTTTTCAATTGTATAAGGAACCTTCAAATAAAGTACAATACCAAAATGTTTAGAATTAAGAACTCCACGGTGGACCTTTGATTGAATATTGAAATATGACGTCATTTATGACGCACTCAAAGTAATCTGTGATAAAACCCTAAAACACCCAAGCAATTCAGTGATATCGAAGATTATCTTGTCTCTCGCCTTCTCACACCGCGTCTTAACTGTGATGTAAGTAAAAATAGTGACCAATCAAATCACACGATGGTAAACGTTTTTCTTAAAATCATGTGATTTGATTAGTTAAAATATTTTCCTACATCACAGTTATGACGCGGAGTGAAAAAGCAGGAGAAGGGATTATCTTTGATATAGGCACTGAAATAATTTCAGCCAATAATCGTTAAATTGCGTTATTTGTTTTCGACTATATTAACAAATAAGGCGATGTAGAGCCGGCAATAAAGGATGTAAAATATCCTTAATCAAACCGAAGTCCATGGCAAAAACGGTTCTGACCTCAGGGCTGGAGTTCGAATCCCAGTGAACCCCACTGATTTTGTTTTAGTGATTGTGTAAGGAATACTAATAGGAGTGTTGTCTCTTGGCCTGTGTTGTCTCTTGTCCCACTACATATAACGAAACGAGTTGTGCGATTGGATGAGTCCACTGGGATTCGAGCTCCAGCCCTGAGGTCAGAAACGTTGTCACTATGGACTTCGGTTGGATAAAGTTTATCCGATAAACCCCGTTAACTTAAGGAATCAATGCTGAGGGGTTTGGTTTTGAAGATAAGTGTCCTGGGTATGATCCTAGATATAGGGCCTCCCCTGTTATTCTTAACAAATATTTGAAGCAACAAATTTTGCTCCAAATCAAGGCAACAATCTCGAATTTTTGATTAATTATATGTTTTACTCAGGCCACTTTGGTTAAATCAGAATCCTGTTCGGAACACTGGTAACAACTCAAATAAATGATAAAAGTGTTTCAGAACATAAACGATATCGATATTGAAGATTATACTTGGCTAAGGATAAATACGTTTTAGTAAGTTAGATAGATTAGATAGATACCTAAGAAGAATTAACTCTTGCTCAAATGTTATCTTCAATATACAGTATGTAATTTTTTCTCTCCGGAATTAATCCCGAATGAACGGCCTGTTTGACAAAAAATTGCACAGAATATGTTTAACATACGTAAGATATCTGCATATATATTAAAAGCTGTCTACTCCCAACAATTTTTATATCCGCAATTTATTTGTTGAACTTAAACTTGTGACAAATATCTTTCAAAAAATTGTGGTTAACCATCAAAGCGCCAAAGCCACTTTTTTGGCTCAACTTTGAACCCTTATTATCGGAAAAGTATGAGTGCTTGCGAAAACATTATTCTTCAGTCATTGAGATTAGAGATAAACTTAAATTTCTATATTATTTAATTAAAATTTCGACTGAATTCACTCCGTAGAATAGTGACCGTTTGAGAGACGTCAGAACAAAAATTAAAAATTGAGGAGATTCAAAATTAAATTTCTTAAATATTGACTTCCTCAGAAGTGACCTGCGATTCTGGTCTCTAATCTACAGGTGTTTGCTAAAATGGATTTGTGCCTCAGACGGTTAAATAAGCATTTATAAATCTCAATATTCGCCAACAATTTATTTTTGACTGTTCTAAGGCTAGCTTTTCATTGTTCAATAATGACGTCCGAAAAGCTGAAAGTTATTGTTAAAAATATCCATTATCCATTTTAAGTCACTCCAGATCTCGCGTGTCGTAGTTTTGTAGTAGAATTAAAAATAAAATATGTGTGAGGATGCGGTAAATACCTCACACGAGATCAAGACTCTTGATTCAAGAGAGACTTTAATGGATAATTGTCTGAGATATTTCTGCTCCTCATACTATATCTAAAACAGATATCTTTCGGATATACAGATATCTTTACGTTGCTTGTTCACGTTTGAACCCTTATTGGTTAACAACCTAATTTCCAAGGCTTTTATTGGTCAAACGCGATCGTGCAACAATGGGCCCACGGCTCCCTCTCTTCATATTTTTTTAAATAAAAACCCCAAATCTGGAAAATATTTGAAAGGGTCAATGGAGAAAATTTTTGACAAGCATAAATAACAACTAGTCTGTATCAATAAATCCTGCTGAATCACACTGCTGAATCATGTTACCTGGGGTCGCTATTTGAAAATGCTCCAAACCGTATTTTCCCTTGAAAATTTAACAATTACTTGTAAATGAAAAGATAAACTGGGAAACAAACACTTCAGAACTCAAGGCGGAAACAATTTACAGGATTTGGTCTGAGCATTTTTGGCGAAGGACTTGAAAGGGCGGCCAAATGACACTGTTAGTCTCGTCCCAACTGGGAAATAAGTCAATATATATTTGTATCAACACTGATTGAGCGCTGTCATCACAATCAGACCATTGAAATGGTTGATGTCAGTTTATTCTGAGACCTTGACATAGGTTGTCCGCGATCGAGTTAATTTTAAAGATGGAACATATTCAGATTAAACATTTTACTTAAAATGTTCACTCATGATGACGTGAACTTTATTTTCGCATACATACAGTATGTTGAAAAAAATGTGCAAAAAAAAGAATAATTCGGACCATATTATTTATAATCGTCTATAATTTGGGGCAAATTCTCCCAGACCTTTCTCAACTTATCCCGCAAAAAAATTAGACATACTGTACATTTATGAAAGCTGAATTCTTATCGGTTGAAATTTAAACCAATTACTTTTTTCCAGATTTTTGTACAAAAATTATTTTTTACAGTAGTGAAAGGTCTCAGAGACCTGGTCCTTTGCTATTTTACCAAGATTTCTAGTTTATTAAGTTTTGAATCTGACACCCTACCTTGGAAATAAATAAAAAATGCGGTTTTCTTAGGACTTATTTTCAAGCGCGTTCAGATTAACGAGCTGATATACAATTGAAAATACGAAACATTTTTGCATGAAATTCCCTGATGTGAAAAAGCACTCCTGGTACACTTTTGAAGTAACAAAGAAAATTTGAAAAAACATTTCTTCAAAAACAATTTGGGGGTTGATCGCTCTCGTATAAAAAGATTCACGCACCAATCTATAATTAGAGCTAGTATGCTACATAAAAATGCTGGGAGGCATACTCGTTTGTAGATCTAGGCCTTCCGTCTAACGACTTACACATCTTCAAAGTCAACCTTGTTACATCACACCACCAGTGGTTGAGTCTATTCTAGAGCACTAAACGTTTTTTTTTTTTATTCTATCTTCTTTTAGCCCCACATACAAAGCGTCTCAAAATTTTACACAAAGTAGCAAAATAAATGAGAACCAAAAAGTTATGCAGGAAGAGAATTTTTTTCGATTTTTGATAGTTTTTTTTTTTCTTGAATCTCACTTAAACGCCGATTTTGCCGTTTTCGACTCGAAAACTCTATCTTTCTTTAGACGTATGCCTTAGAACATGAAGCCATTTTTTATTAGGTAGAGTAAATATTAATGATGCGAAAGTAAAATAAGTGCCTTAATGAACTTTATTTATTTTTGTGTACTTTATGTTAATTAAGTCGCCCCCAAAGGGCGAATCTAATTATCATTAAGTACACAAAAATAAATAAAGATCATTAAGCATTTATTTGCTTTTGCGCATTATCAGTAACGGCCTGGAAGTGTACCAATAATCAACACGAACATTTATGAACGCTGAAAGGTAAAAGGAGGAATGCAATCAAGCCAAAACGGCCAGTGCCCATGTCTGAAAGCTTGGAAACGAGGCATCATTTCAATTGAATAAAAATAGAAAATTTTTGATAACCGTACAAAAAAAATTATTTCTATTAATTACGGGAAAAAAAATACTTTTTTTTCATTGAATATTTTTTATTTGATTACAAAAAAAATACTTTCTTTCCATTAAATAGTGAAAAAAACAATATATTTAAGTCCAAAAATACTTAATGGAGATTAAGCCTTGATTTGAAGTTAAATTAAGAATCATTAAGTTCTCAAAAAAAACCGTACTTAATGGATGTTTTAAGTCGAAAAATGATTAACCTCCATTAAGAGGTACTGGTATATGCGGGTAAAGTGTATGAGAAGGAATTTTTGAATAAAATTCTAGAATTTCTGAAAATTGAATGAAAGTGAACCGAAATGAAAAGTTCGTCTTGATCAGAACAAAAGTACCACCAAATTGAAGCTGAGATTTCCACTGATCAAAAAGTTGCTTAAAGGCTAACCAATTTTTAACCAATCAGCGTCAAATTCGAATAATTAGGTTTAAAATTTGGCTTAAAATAATTGAAATTTCTAGAATTCGATTAAGACATTTTTCGATAATTTTAATGTCGTGCAATCGTTTTTGGCTGGGTCATATTCACCAATAAAAAATGTTCATATCATGGTGGAATACCGGTTTTATGCGGGTTAAAGCAAAAAAATATTCGAATCTTGAAAAAATTCTTCTAGATTTTTGTTCTTAGATTGTTTTTAAAAAAATAATTTGCCACCATTGAATTCCTTGGGTCAACTTTAGTCATAAAACGGATATTTAATAATCAATAAATTTAATTCTATAAAGGGGGCTCATAAAAAAACAATTTGGGTTAAATTTCCATAAAAAATTGATTTCCCACTCATATTTTCTGATACTATTAGTAGTCGATCTCCTACCGAGTAAAATCGGGGCGAGGAAATGCAAATTTTCAAAATTCCTGAAAACCCGATGATTCTTGGAATTTTTGCCTAAATGGCACTAATTCGATAGAAAATATGTTTCTAAGCCTCAACTTTACTTAAATGTGATGACATAAACCTATGAAATATTAAAGTTTTAATGAATTTCACTCTGAAAAGATGGCGAAGCGAATTTTCAGCAAAATTTCATTTTCGACTAATTTGATTTTCGATGAATATACTATTTACCCCTTATTATTGGCTCAGTCGAGTTCAAACCATCTCCCTAAAAAGCGTGAAGTTCAAATTTAGTTATAGGCTATAACTTATAGCAAAAATAAGGAAATAAAATTCCATCAAATACACCGCGTAGTTTGGACTAATCGTTCGATCACCTGTTTCCGCGATTAATTTTATAATTGCATTTTCCATTAATTGTAAACTGGACTTTCGATTAGCTAATCATTCAAAAATGTCTTCCTGGCGCAATTATTAATTACTGAGACATTATTGATTGGATTGATCTTGGATTGATCTCGTCTCAGCGGGGCAAAAGCGTTAAATTCAAATCGGGGTAAAATCTGCTTTTATCGGAAATGAATTCTTATTTGTCTCACTTCATAAAATTAGGTGAAATGTCAAAATTAATTATTTCAATTTGACCGCATAAGCGCATTAATTTGCCAAAAGTCATACCTAAATTATGCAATAACATGTTCACTACTAATAATATCATTTTATGATTTCAGATCATAATCTTACTTTTAGATTTCCAGATCGTATCAATTCAGGGGTATAGCGTCCTCCAGCAAGAGTTAATTTTTAAAACTTGAAATTATGACTCATTTCCGCCGGAAGTTTATTATTGGTTTAAAAATATAACCAGTATTTTCCCGGGGCGACAGAGTTACCTTTGTAATTTATTATAGTAATTTAATTAGGTGAAGAAGTGTTATTTTGATAAATGTGAATTCTTTATCAGATAAATGTATGTCTGATCGTTTAAAACTCTCTGAAATAATTACAATAAGAATATTTCTTATGCAAAATCAGCGATCAATCTGTATCAGATTATTGAATTTAAGGGGGTACCCGTCATGAAAAAGATGATTTTGTGATTGTTGAGGCCAAATATCTTGAAATACTACACCAGGTGTAGTACACCTTGTTGAACCATATAGTTTATACAAGGAGACCCTGATATCGCCGGCCCAATATTGCCGAATCCCCGAACAAATCGCCTACGCAATTTCACGGATTTTAGCTAAAATACTTTCAGTGCCAATATCGACGAATGTACCAATATCGCCGAAGTACCAATATCGCCGAATGTTACCAATTCGCCGAATTTGCCAATATCCCCGTTACAAATTACTTATATGAGCATCATGACTGGACGTCCTTTTCAAGATTGAATTTCCCCAAATTCACTCTCCTTTAACTTTTATTTAATTTCGTTCGGTAAAGAACTCATTTCCACGTACTTTGATGATTCAATTCATCGAACATACTGTAAAACTCCTTATGAAATTAAAAAAAAAACATGACGTTATTTTGAAGTCTACGCCTTTTTTTCAATTTTTGAAACAAAATTTTATTCTTTCACATATCACCGAATGTGCCAATATCGCCGAAATTTTTTCGTCGAAATTTTTTTTGGCGAATTAAGCCCCCCAGTATAATGTGATATTTGACTGAAATCTCACATTCACAAATATAAATTGAAAATACTGATTGCTCGACCAATCAGGAAATGCTTCAAAACGAGTGATATTTTGTCTTAAAAAGCCTACTCTTCTGTGGGCTTTTAGGAAGGCAAATGAGTTTAACATTCTATTTGGCACAAAATACGTGCCGGTCCTGTTACACAGTGCGCAGGTCTGTACTATCGTTTCAAAATTTTCTTATACATTCGCGCTAAGAATCGGCAAAAAAAGTTTTTTGAGCTTATTTTTAAGAGTCTACGCAAAAGCCTACTCCGCCCTGGATTTTCAAGTTATCAATCGGAAACCTATATAATTAATAGATCATGAGTTTACAGAGAGCTGCTACTTTCAAAACCTTGATTTTTGTGTGTTGTTTTTGTTTCAGAAAACGGTACTTTGAATTTCTGAAATCAATATATTTTGATTAAAATTCTCAAAAAAATGTAATATATTTGTTTAAAATTATGAAAAGGAACTTTCTTGACGCAGTATGGGAATAAAAATACACCAGTATATGTTCAGATTGTCGATATTTTTCAGAATAAATCCATAAAAAATAATTGTGAACATTTTTTGCTTGATCATTGATTCATGCGGCATGAATCATGCCCATCCCCGTATCGATTAAAATGGGGGTTTGAGCTCGCAGGCACTTATGTAACTTTTGACGTTAATTTTTGTTAACAACCCCCTCAGAGTACCAAGAGCTGAATATATTGAATGATACAACAACGCAAGATATTATGACCCAATAAAACCTGAATTGCGGAATAGGGCGATTTCATTGGTCAGATTAAACCAATCAATATGTGCCAGAAATCAAATGTACTCTGAAGGGTTGTAATCCAAATATAAATCTATGTACAATGTTAAAAAGAGAATTTATTCATAATTCCTCGTTTTACGTGTGATTTTAACGGTGTGGCTACGCATTCTAACCCAAAAAGTGATAAAGGGATATTAAAACATGTTTTTTCTTCGTCAATTAAAAAATGTGTACTAGAATTTGAACTTCCATTGTCATCTAAAAAGACCAATGAAATTATGTGACCGGTGTTTGACTGATATTAGTGTACAATGACTACGGAAAACGCTACGTAATATTTTTAAACTGATTATGATTGTAAAACAATTAATTGACTGTTTACTGGTTGCTTTGAAACATAAGCCAAAATACCATAAAAGTTTGAAAAAATAGGGAAAAGCTCAATCTCTGAATTGGTTAAATTCAATAACTGTATGATGAATAACGATTTTGAAATCCTTTTTCTATTTGGAAAAACAATTTTGGTTCAGTCTCCTCCTAATGATACCCAAGTTTTAAAAGTGGTTTTAACCCTTTTGGTTTATTCGTAAAAAGTCAAAGACGGAATGCACCCCAAAAAAGTACAACAAATACTTTTGTTATTACTTCACAAAAAAACGCCTCGAATTTATATTATGTTTTCTGAATTACCAAAAAATAGTTGAACGTGATTATCGCGAAAGTTTTACAATAAAATGTCATTGACGAACCATTGTGGATCAAAAATCCACAACTTGAAAGTATTATAAAATTGATGATCTTGACTTTCGGAGCGATTTAAGCAAGGCTTCCTGTTAGCAAATAAATCTGTAATTTTACTTTTGGGTTTTTTCAAACTACCAAATTTCGCGAATAAAACGGCGCGAGAAATGACAGTCAAATATTAACTTGCCAAAGATGCTAGATGCATCTATGGTATAAATTGGAGGATTTGAACTTTAACGACCTCTGACGCTAAATGATGACGGTTTTAGTACCATTTTATAGCTGGTTTTCAGTCGGAAAAACCCTAATTAGGTTTTCAGAATATCCTTAACTCCTATTTTTAGTAACTAATGTTTATTTTGGAAATATATGGGATGAATATCATTAGAGAGACGTAAAAATACAAGGGCAAAAGAGACACTTAATTATACCGAATTACGAACGTTGCTTCCCCACTCGAACATCAGGCCTGATTAGTATTACAGTGATTAGAGAAAAAGCACAGTTTGATCTCGGGCCCGGAAGAAAATAATATAAAGTCGCAATTTTATGGGGCCTATTAAGGATTCTGTATCGTTTTTTGTATGGAAATCGGGATAATTTTTGATAAGTTTGTAAACAGTTAAGCAGTTATTAATGTCAGTGAATTTTTCTCCCGAATCTCGACATGGNTGTAATATGACACCATCTATCTGAGATGTATGTACCAAAAAACTGTACATAACTAAGTTTAACAAGGCGGTTAATTTGATGATAAAATAATTTTTGTCTGATCAAACGGGCATCCCTTTTTTCTTACTTTGACGTTTTTTTTCTCGAAAAATCGAGGTTTGGGAGCCAAAAAATCATAATTTCGAAATTTTTTATTTTTTCCCAAAAAGTGTGTTAATTTCATTCATAAGTGACGTTGACCCAAAAACTACCGATTTGGCATCTGTTTTATATTAATTAAATACTTAAAAAACGAAAAATCGCTATATTTTGATCACGTGACCACCAAAAAATTTTTTCATAATTTTTATTTCCATTTTGCAATATATTATTCACCCCCAAGACGTTTCGGGACAATCTACCCATTATTTCTATGAGTCCAAATTAATGGTGGAAACCCTAGCTATAACTTATAGCAGAAAATAAGGAAATAAACATTCCACTAAATACACGCAGTAGTTTGGACTATCGTTCGATCACCTGTTTTTCGCGACTAATTTTATAACTGCATTTTTCCATTAATTGTAAACTGGACTTTCGATTAGCTAATCATTCTGAAAATGTCTTCCTGGCGCAATTATTAATTACTGAGACATATTGATCTTGGATTGATCTTGGATTGATCTCGTCTCAGCGGGGCAAAAGCGTTAAATTCAAATCGGGGTAAAATCTGCTTTTATCGGAAATGAATCTTATTTGTCTCACTTCATAAAATTAGGTGAAAATGTCAAAATTAATTATTTCAAATTTGACCGCATAAGCGCATTAATTTGCCAAAAGTCATAGCCTAAATTATGCAATAAACATGTTCACACTTAATAATATCATTTTATGATTTCAGATCATAATCTTACTTTTAGATTTCCAGATCGTATCAATTCAGGGGTATAGCGTCCTCCAGCAAAAGTTATTTTTAAAACTTGAAATAATGACTCATTTCCGCCGGAAGTTTATTATTGGTTTGAAAATATCAACCACGTCATTTTCCGGGGCGACAGAGTTACTTTTGTAATTTATTATAGTAATTTAGTTAGGTGAAGAAGTGTTATTTTGATAAATGTGAATTCTTTATCAGATAAATGTATGTTTGATCGTTTAAAATTCTCTGAAATAATTACAATAAGAATATTTCATATGCAAAATCAGCGATCAATTCTGTATCAGATTATTGCATTTAAGGGGGTACCCGTCATGAAAAAAGATGATTTTGTGATTGTTGAGGCCAAATATCTTGAATACTACACCAGGTGTAGTACACCTTGTTGAACCATATAGTTTAATACAGGAGACCCTGATATCGCCGGCCCAATATTGCCGAAATCCCCGAACAAATCGCCTACGCAATTTCACGATTTTTAGCTAAAATACTTTCAGTGCCAATATCGACGAATGTACCAATATCGCCGAAAGTACCAATATCGCCGAATGTACCAATATCGCCGAATTTGCCAATATCCCCGTTACAAATTACTTTATGAGCATCATGACTGACGTCCTTTTCAAGATTGAATTTCCCAAATTCACTCTCTTTAACTTTTATTTAATTGCGTTCGGTAAAGAACTCATTTCCACGTACTTTGATGACTCAATTCATTCGAACATACTGTAAAACTCCTTATGAAATTGAAAAAAACATGACGTTATTTTGAACGTCTACGCCTTTTTTTCATTTTTGAACAAAAATTTTATTTCTTTCACATATCACCGAATGTGCCAATATCGCCGAAATTTTTCGTCGAAATTTTTTTGGCGATATTAAGCCCCCAGTATAATGTGATATTTGACTGAAAATCTCACATTCACAAATATAATTGAAAATCACTGATTGCTCGACCAATCAGGAAATGCCTTCAAAATCGAGTGATATTTTGTCTTAAAAAGCCTACTCTTCTGTGGGCTTTTAGGATAGGCAAATGAGTTTAACATTCTATTTGGCACAAAATACGTGCGCGGGTCTGTTACACGTGCGCAGGTCTGTACTATCGTTTCAAAATTTTCTTATACATTCGCTCTAGAATCGGCAACAAAAGTTTTTTGAGCTTATTTTAAGAGTCTCACGCAAAAGCCTACTCCGCCCTGGATTTTCAAGTTATCAATCGGAAACCTATATAATTAAATAGATCATGAGTTTACAGAGAGCTGCTACTTTCAAAACCTTGATTTTTGTGTGTTTTTGTTTCAGAAAACGGTACTTTGAATTTCTGAAAATCAATATATTTTGATTAAAATTCTCAAAAAAAATGTAATATATTTTTAAAATTATGAAAAGGAACTTTCTTGACGCAGTATGGGAATAAAAATACCACCAGTATATTTCAGATTGTCGATATTTTCAGAATAAATCCATAAAAATAAAATTGTGAACATTTTTTGCTTGATCATTGATTCATGCGGCATGAATCAGCCCCATCCGTATCGATTAAAATGGGGGTTTTGAGCTCCAGGCACTTATGTAACTTTTGACGTTAACTTTTTTGTTAACAACCCCCTTCAGAGTACAGAGCCTGAATATTTGAATGATACAAACAACGCAAGATATTATGACCCAATCAAAAAACCCTGACATTGCGGAATAGGGCCGATTTCATTGTCAGATTAAACCAATCAAATGGCCAGAAATCAAATGTACTCTGAAGGTTGGTAATCCATATATACATCTATGTACATGTAAAAAGATCAATTTATTCTATATTCCTCGTTTTAACGTGTGATTTTAACGTTGTGGCTACGCATTCTAACCCAAAAGTGATAAAGGGATATTAGAAACATGTTTTTCTCGTCAATTAAAAATGCTGTATGAGAATTTGAACTTCCATTGTCCATCTAAAAAGACCAATGAAAATTATGTGACCGGTGTTCTGACTGATATTAGTGTACAATGACTACGGAAAACGCTACGTAATTTTTAAACTGATTATTGATGTAAAACAATTTAATGACTTGTTTAACTGGTTGCCTTTGAAACATAACCAAAATACCATAAAAGTTTGAAAAAATAGGGAAAAGCTCAATCTCTGATTGGTTAAAATTCAATAACTGTATGATGAATAACGATTTTGAAACCTTTTTCTATTTGAAAACTATTTTTGGTTCAGTCCTCTCTCCCTAATCGATACAAGTTTTTGAAAGTGGTTTTAACCCTTTGGTTATATTCATAAAAGCTTCAAAAGACCGAATTGCACAAAAAAGTAACAACAAATACTTTTTTCATTACTTCACAAAAAACGCCTCGAATTATTATGTTTTCTGAATTACCAAATAGTTGAAACCGTGATTATCCGAAAGTTTTTACAATAAAATGTCATTGACGAACCATGTTGGACAAAAAATCCAAACTTGAGAAGTATTTTGATAAAATTGTATGATCTTGCCACTTTCGGACGATTTAAGCCAGGCTTCCCTGTATCAAATAAAAACTCTGTAATTTTACTTTGTTCAACTCACAAATTTCGACAAAAACGGCGCGAAAATAACAGGTCAATATTAACTGCCAAAAATCGCTAAGATCATCCTATGTATAAAAATTGGAGATTTGAACTCTTAAGACCTCTGACGCTAAATGATGACCGGTTTTAGTACATTTATAGCTCCGGTTTCAGTCCGGAAAACTCTAATTAGTATTTCAGAATATCCTTACTACCTATTATTAGTAACAAATGTTTATTTTGGGAAATATATGGTGATGATATCATAGAGACGTAAAAATACAAGGGCCAAAAGCCGACACTTAATTCTACGATTACGACTGTTTGCTTCCCCACTCGACCATCACGCCCTGATTAGTATTCAAGTGATTCGAGAAAAAAGCACAGTTTGATCTGGGCCGGAAGAAAATAATATAAAATCGCCAATTTATGGCGCCTCCTTAGGATTCTGTATCGTTTTTTTGTATGGAAATTCGGGAATAATTCTTTGATAAGTTTGTAAACAGTTGAGCCAGTTATTAATCAGATGGAATTTTTCTCCGGAACTCTGACATGGACCATGTCACATGGTCCGAAATAAATTTTCGAAAATATGGCGTTTTGAGAGGTCACGTGAGAGTGAAAATTAATTTTAAATTTGCCAGGTTGATATCAAGTGAAGTAAATATCCTTCAGAAAAATTTTCGGTGAAAGTTAAATTTCCTTACATCACTTCGAAAGTAACATTAAAAAATTATTCATAGGCAACTTTTTGATACCGGAATAAAATATCATCCATAGCGTTCGGACCACGAGACAAAGTGAAACTTATAATTATATGAAAAACGCTCTTAGGGTAAATCAGTGGTAAAAAACTTTAGATTATTTTTTTTCTTCAAAATTCCACTTTATAGCATGAGTTTTTTAATTATCACCTTTTTTCTCTCTTGACGGCTAAACTGTGTAAATTCAGTATATTTTGGCTTAAATTTTGACTTTCTAGCCGCCTGGAGAAAAAATGTGACAATTATAAAGACTCAGGCTGTAGAATTTTGTTTTTATTTAAATTAATTCGTTTCAAAGTTCAAATTTTCCTCTGTCCCGATCCGTACAATATATTTTTTCTTAACACGTGAGTTTTTGAAAAGTGACTTTCTTTCTCCAAAATTCCGAGTAAAGAAAAATTAGACATTGTTGCTTATAGCGTTATTTGATTTCATTGTTTAATTCGTTCCATAAAGCTTGCACTCTTTCTTACGTGAAGATAATCCGAAAGTAGAATTAAAACTTGATATGTAGATGATTATCTTTTCTCGCTAATTTTTTTTTGAGTCCCCGTTTTTCACGACTTTTGTTGCATTTGTGATGTGATTCGACATCAAAAGATTGTAACAAGCTCGGATGTCCGATTCGCCTTGTAGTTCCGCGGCCCAGATTTCCGGACGTATTTTTCAAGGGCAAGTTAAGTTTTAAGGGGGATGAAGGCGCTTATAAATATAGAGATATTTTAGTATAACGTATAAATTGCTGGAAATTAGAAATTATTGTTTTCAGCTAATATTGGTTTTATAAAATTAGATTATCATTAAATCTCGCCGAGACATAACTCGGAAAACCATTTGAAAATTTTTTATCAGGCTTTCAAATGCCTTTTCATCTTTTCATTAGCAAAATATGAGAAAAATTGTGGGGAAGGAATAAAGAATAATTGTCTTTAATAAACACATAAAAAAGTAATTTAGTCAGGGATATACATCGGATATTTTCAGATTTTTTTAATTCTTTTGATAAAAATTAATACTATTTTCTTGTCTTTTTTATAATCTGACAAAAAAAGAGTAATTTTTTTAAACTTCCTGTCAATAAACTAACCTAGCTGTCGATTTGTTTTTTAATGTAAGTTTTTGACACAATTTTAATTGATTTGACAATATCGGGATTTTATTTACTTTATAAGTGATTAAATCGATGATGTCATGAAAAATTAGCATTTCATAAATTTTTATTTTTAAAAAAATTTTAAAATTCATTCTTTATGTTTAAATTAAAATTTTAAAATTCATTCTTAATGTTTAAATTTTTGAGGAATTAATATATAATTTTATCTTTTTTTAAAAATTTTCTAAACTAATTATATATTCGTAAAATTGTGCTTTAATGATTCAACAAATTAATTAAAATTGTGTTAAAAAATAACTTAAACATTATGTGAAAATGCCCCCCCCCCCTCAAAATTTAAGAATTTTTTCTAAAAATATTTTGCACAACATTTTAAGGTAGCCGCCAGCTTTAACCACCCTTTAATCAAGGTATATCATTGTTTTTCATACGAAGGACACTTATTTCTTGACACATAGGAAACAGAGCATGCCCCAGTTGACAAATTAAGGATTGGTGATTTTACGAGCCAGGTACTAATATGCTCATTTCAAAGAATTTACTTGGCTTAGAACGGTGGTATTGAATCTAATTCGCACCCCTAAAACAACCTAACGAAACTTACAATTTCTTTGATCAATTTTCTTAGCTTTTGTCAGTAGGCAAAAGCTGCTTTGTGATTCATTTATGCACTTCCTTGGCAAAAATAGCCATACGCAATATACGTCAAGGGACGACTCAAATTAGCAATTTTATTGGCTTTAGAAAAGTGAGACAGTATATATTTTTGGTAAGTATTGTTTAATTTTATTCACTCATCTGATCGAAAATGATGTTTTTAACCAAGCGCTCACAACTTTTTCAAATATAAAAAACAAAAATATTGTTAACTCGTACACTGGCGAAATAAGTCTGTATTCACACGCACTTTTGCAAAGAGCTTACTCACAATCAAGTCATATAAGTAATACAATAAAACTTTTATTCTGAAGTTAAAATCTTATGAAGTTCCCTCTCAATTTTTTCGAGGTTATTTCAGTATTTTTTGAAACAAAAATAGTTTTTAGACAAACCAAATTACTTGATTATACGGTCACGTGATTTTTTGGCTATGCTGTGATGGAAAAACTTATAATTTTGTTAAGATTTAGCTCAAAGGTTTATGATTGTGACTAAAAGCATTTCGCAAGACATGGTGTACTGGGATACAGTCAACAGTTTCAAGAAAACACACAAGCCCCAATTATTTTTAGAGTTTATCGATAAATTTCTAAATGATGGTTTCATTAATGATGAGTTTAATTTTGAAATTGTACTAAAAATGCAATAAAATGGCATTCGTACATTTTTTCAAATAATACTTAGTGGTAAACTTTCGAATGAAATTAACATTGAGACAATAAACTCTCAGCTTTCCTAGAGACAAACCATAATACAGTATTGTTATTTACGGTGATAACGTTTCATGATATCGAATTCTGTAATTTTAACGNGGACCTCAAAGTACAAATCCTTAATATTTGAATGATACAAACAACGCAAGATATTAGCACCCAATCAAAACCCTTGATTGCGGAATAGGCCGATTTCATTGATCAGGTTGAGAAAGGATCAACCAATCAAATGCTCAGATTTCGAATTTTTCAAATATTAACGATTTGTACTCTGAGGTCCGGTGATCCATATTGCTATAAACGGAGCAAATCTTCTCATTATGATATCATTGTGGTTTCCGTTTATATCAAAATGAAGAAATCTAGCAGCAGAAGATCCGGAAAAACAGAAGATAAGACGTTGATATTTATAGTTCTTTGTAGTTTATTTTTGTATTTTCAAAAAAGGAACTTTAGTATACAAGTCAAATAAAATGGGCTTACGAATTTGTTGCCGATTGTTGATTGGCCATATATAGGCTGGTCGCGGTTGTTCCCTAAGGCGAAACTATACGTTTCTCGAAAAAAGTGCTAACCTCAAAAATTTTAAAGACTTTCAATTTTCTTCAAATCCAGAAATTTTTGAAAAATTTGAGCACGGCCTTTGATTGGTTCTTGCAAAAAATGCTCAAAAATAGGTTTTTAAATGCTTAATAGAAAGCCCAGATCAATGCGATCATTTTTTACATTGAAACCAACCCTCTCAGACCCCCCATTAAAATTTATGGGGGTCTTGTGGCGACGTGTCCTTATAAATAACAGTTTTTTGTCTTTTTATTTGTTTTAAGCCCATGTCCGGCATAAAAATTTCACAACAGACTCGAAATATTATTTCACGTCTTTGAGCGCAATTTTTTTTAAAAACCACTGCCGACATGTCTTAATTGTGAATATACAAATGTAAAAGTCGAATTTTCGAAAGAAATAGCTAAAGTTTCGTCAGTTTTTTGACAATGATTATGAGCTCAATGGTGCCGGACATGGGTCTTATTTTATTTTTATCGGGGTTATACTTGGATGATCGAAAATGACAAAATGATAAAACCACGCGCAACTTTTTTCTAGAATATCACACCGCGTTGAAATTTCACATATAGAAAAAATAACAGAAAAATAAAAATATTTGAGAATTATTTCGAAAACCGCGGTTTTCTGATTTTGGGTGTTTTTGACGCGTCAATTTCTAGATAGTCCGCGGCCAGCCTAGCCATATGGATAACCGGACCTCAGAGTACAAATCTTAAATGTTTGTAAAATGCGAAATCTGAGCTTTTGATTGGTTAATCTTTTCTCAACCTGACCAATGAAATCGCCTATTCCCAATCAAGGTTTTGATTGGGTGCTAATATCTTGCGTTGTTTGTATCATTCAAATATTTAGATTTTGTACTCTGAGGTCCGGTCATATATCTCAGAGAAATAATTGAGTCGAAAAAAAAAAAAAAATATTTATAATTTTAGCGTGAACAACAATAATCAAAAATACAACGTTGTAAAATGGACTCTGAACCTACGCCAAAAAAGAGTGTGGAAGCCAACGAAAAAACAATTCTTTTTACTTATAATAATACCTGAAGATGATGTAAAACGAGTAAGAAAAAGGATGATCCACATTTTTGGACGAAAAACATACTAACAAATGTATACAAAAGTACGCTTTACTTCAATTACATCGCATAATATTTTGGCACTTCATATGAAGTGTTTATGTCGTTTGAATTGATATAATTCAAATTTAGTAAAACAACAGTCCTGAGACACATAAGGGACTGGTCAACTCTTTCTGGGTCGAAATATTTAAAAATATTTAAAGTGTATTAAGGGGTTCTATAGGCCAAAATGGACTTTTGAATTGCGTATTTCTCGGCATAGACATGGAAGTGAATAAAACATTATGATAAGTTAGTTCGTAATCTCTGGAAAACGTTTTAAATTATATTTTTAAGATATGCATGTTTGAACCAACCGGTAAATGAAGTCAACCAGGAGCAAAAAAATTCTTGAAAAAGTCGTATTTTTTTTCGTCCTATTAGGAAATGTTTCAAAATTTGACATTATCTGCGAAATTCAAAAGGCGAAAAATTGTTGTCGTTTTTTTTTAATTTTCTCACTAAAAAGGTATCAACCTGGCGAAAAGGACTGTTTTTGCTATTTTGGCCACGGAAAGTTTATTTTTTTATGCTACATGGCAAAACTATTTTTCCGTGCACTATAGACTAAGTTTATAGTTTTTGTTAAAGTTGCAACAAAATTGTTGTGTTGATGTAACGATTTTCATTTTTTTAACTCCGCGGAGTACGATTTGAAAATTTATATTTTTTGACATCAATGTATCGTATGACATTTTCAAGTATACCGAACGATTCGTAAGTTGAATGTTCTGAAACGGGTATTATAAACTATGCGAAATATCGAGCGCGAAAGCAGACAGAAACCTTTTTTATTTCGTCACTCAGAAAAAATTTTTAGTATTTTTTTTCCAAAAATTTTGCCATTTTTTTCGATTTAAAAGTTTTTATGACTAAAAAAGCCACGTTAAGTTAAAAAATTCGTTAAAATCAGACCTCTAGCTTGTTTAATTTGAAAGATACGACTTGCCTATAGAACCTTTATACTCAAATAAGCTATTTCGATTATATAAAAAAACATCCAAAAATATTAATTTTTTTTAATTTTTATCTCTTTATATAAAACAGATACGCGGACATCAAAAATTGTAAAATCAGTCAATTGGATTCACATTACAAAAAGATTAAGCTGCCTATATAAACCCGTTAAGGGAGTGGGTGTCGCAAATTTGACCTCTTCCAAGGTCATTTCCCGTCAAAACTAGCAAAGGTGATATTCCAAAAACATTGTAACTAACAGAAACCACCTTCGCGGTAATTTGAAACTTGACAATAATCTGATAACAATCCCACCTACGCCGACATCTACGCTTTTAAAAAGCCTCCTAAAAAGACACGCAGTTAGTGCCTACTCTTCAATTTTTCATCAGTTTTCAATATTTTTTGTGTCAGGCTCCGGAGAAGCCTTACGAATAATGCAAAATTGTTTGGATTGAAATTCGCTTTCGGCGGACAAAAACGCAAAAAAAAATAAAATTAAAATTTTTGAAATGATCAGTTTGGGAGGCTAGGCAAAAGATATCTCCTCCACCATTGAGAGATATAGTTTCGACTCATACTGCATCTGAAAGCACAAGACTTGTTTAACAATAAACTAGAGAGTTTTTTTTAAAATTTTGCTTCGGCGTCTTTTGTGGGCCATGTCAATTTTTCATTTTTAGCCAAATTGTTTGAAATGGTCAGTTTGGGAGGCTCAGGCAAAAGCTATCTCTCCACCAGTTTGAGAGATACAGTTGACTCTACTGCATTCTGAAAGCAGAAGACTTGTTTGACAATAAACTAAGAGTTTTTTTTAATTTTGCTTTGGCGTCTCTTGGGCCATGGCAACTTTTCATTTTTAGCCTAAATTTTTGACAAAATTTAGAAACCAGAAAAAATGCTTCAAAATAAATTTTTCCGTTAATACAAACACTTTTAAGGATTTTGGTTGCAATTTTTAACTCGGTAGCGTCAAAAGAAAACAAAATGAGCCACTTTCAATTTAAATCATAAAATAAATCAATAATTTTAGTTTTCGCTTTTTTGCGGTTTGGGCGCCGAAAGCAAAATTTTCAAACAAAAGCATTTTGCATTATTTGTTAGGCTTCTCCGGAGGCCTCACGCAAAAAAAATAATATAAAATGTGAGAAAAATTGAAGGAAGTAGGTACGAACTGCGTGTCTTTAAGAAGCTTTTTAAAAGCGTAGGTGTCGGCGTGTAGGTGGGATTGTATCAGATTACTGTTTAAATTCAAATTACCGCAAAGGTTGATTCTGTTAGTAACAAATGATTTTGGAAATATCACCTTTGCTAGTTGGCGGGAAATGGGCCTCGGAAGAGGCCTGCCAGAGAGTTGGCGACACCCACTCCCTAAGGAGTACCCTTCATGAGAAAACAAGATTTTGTGTTTTTTGAGGGCGAATATCTCAAGGACGTACACATTATGGAACCCAATGGGTTTAAATACCGAATGGTGATTAATTTGAACACAAATCTAACATTCTTGAAACATTATCAAGAATCACTGAGATTCGACCATCTGGAACGAGCTTCAAATACAGTTATATTTTATCGTACAAAGTCCTATTTCTCGCGTGAGTTTTGAAGGTAGGAAATTATGTTTTGTAGCTTTTATTAACAAACAAAATACGTACGCATGGTCTGTTACTATCGTTTTTCAAATTTTGGAAAATAATTTCGCTTCAGAATAGCCAAGAAACGTTTTTTTTGAGACTGCAAAAAATTTTGAAAAAAAAAACGGGTCTTCGCGCAAAAGCGTTTTTTCCTGCGCTTTGGCATTTTTAGTAACCATATTTAACCATGTATTAATAAAAAGTTAGTGAGTCTGTGAAAGAGCTGTTACTATCGAACCTAAAATTTCGATGATTTTTTACATCTACCGAAACTGTACTCTTTAATTGCTGAAAATCTTATTAAATTTTTTTTTAAAATGCCTTAAACATCAAGACAAGAATTTCAAAATATTAAAAAGTACTTTACCAACATTATTAAGACGGCGTATCGGGATAATAATACCACCCAACTATTTCAAATTATCCATATTTACAGAAAAAAAACGAAATTCTGATTTTTCTTTGTTCGAGCCTCAATGTCGAGTGGAGGGGTACCCCCATGACGGAAGGTAGCCGGTCGTACTCTTTTTAGGACACTTTGGGTGTACAAAAAGCACCAACATTTCTAGGCGAGCTCTCAGAAAGCAATACACTTATGGTAAAAAATCCATAAAAAATGTTCGAAATTTTTCATTTTGAAGATTTTCTGAGTAATTTTCTTTGGAAAAACATTGAAACCCAATTTTCCGACCAGAAAAATGAAATATTTAAAACTGTAAGACAGATTTTTTTTTCGGCAATCACCAAGCTTCAATTTGAATGGAGTGTTTCGACTAAATTACGAACGACTTTTATTTTTCGAGTTTTCACTTCCCGGTTTTACGTAAAATGCGATTCTCTAGAAATTGAACAGAAAAATTGTTAAAATCTGAAACGATCAAAGAATGAAAGAAACATATCTTCCCGTTTTACTGAATTTTATACTGCATTCTGAAATGTAACCTAGGAGGAGTAGAACTTTGAAGAGCGAAAACCTTTG
The DNA here is from genome assembly GCA_004367855.1 of Oikopleura vanhoeffeni. Classification (NCBI taxonomy): domain Eukaryota; kingdom Metazoa; phylum Chordata; class Appendicularia; order Copelata; family Oikopleuridae; genus Oikopleura; species Oikopleura vanhoeffeni. Next base: position 140,440 of record SCLH01000301.1, on the reverse strand, counting down.
GAAATTAGGCGGTTTTTTGCAGTTCTAAAAATTAACTAGTTCAATAAAATTCACAAATTATAAACCATCAAAATTACGACCATGAGTGTTTCCGTGGTTCATGGCCAAGTTAGAGTGAACATCGCATGCGAGCTCGGTAGGAAGAGTAGAATACTTTGAAATTTCTCGTCTCCTTCGATTGGTCGGAAATCACGTCATATTTCAATCTAATAATAATCACTGTGATGAAATAGATTGTCGTTCAGTATATTACAATTGTATTAAACACATAGGTTCCACAATATTGAAAGTCTTTAAGATCAACTCTTTTGTACAAATACCAGGTACGGATCATACAAAAAAATCTTTGGTTGCTTTTTTTGAAAATTTAGACAAATATCTCCTGCATCCCTAAATATGGAAAACTTGAAGGACTGTTTAATTCAGCCTCAGCACAGACGTTAAAATCACTAAATGGCGTCAGGTACTCCCTTGAGACCCCCCACCTGTTTTGAAATGTATATATTTACCCACCTGCATTCTGTGTTTTAAAACAGCACAAGTATTCAAACTGACAAAACAGGAGATAAATATTGATTTTTTTCTAATTTCAAAACTGCGAAGAGCGTGACCGCAATTGAATGTTCGGTTAAAACAGAATAAACTATTGTTTAGATAAGTTAAGAAAAATTTTTAGATTTGAAGGTAAAATTTAACCATTGAAAATGCGAGGCTGAAAAATGTTATATTTTTAAAGTATTTTGATTCAGTTCTTATCTTCCGGAACTTTTCATTTGTCGTATCTTAGAGAGAATTTTTCATGGACGACAATTTGTTACAAAATTTAAATTTCTTGCGCGCGCGATGTGAACTGTCTCAAATCGTCAATGCAAAATTTTGACGTCCAATTACCTCACCAGGTCGGTGCGAGGTAAAAATTGATAATGCCCAAATTCTTGAAAATTAAAAATAAGGGAAACTTTCGGGGTCTGTTCGAATATTCCCACCGGCCCCCAAAATGCATACTTTCCCAAAATAGTTTTGCCGTCTCTTGTGTGCTAAAAACAGAAATGCAGCGGTAGGGTTACGGAAAGATCTACCAAATGGATATTTCTCAGAAGTTATGAAGGAGTTTTGTATCTTCTTATAAAGTGGAACAAAAGAAAATTTACTTAATATGTTCTATGAAAATTTCTAAAAATATGTTCTAAATGTTTGAAAATTTTATTTTTTGCATTGTAACAATAGGAATTATGAAAGTGTATTTTCTGACAATTGTGTGTGAATAATTCAACACCAACCCATATTTCAATTGTATACATTTATTCGTTATAGAGAGTTTTAACGCCTACGCAATTTTCATAGCAAAAGAAAAAATTCCGACGAAAAATAGTATACGTGTACCTCATTTTCACGACGCCTACCTCCTTAACCCTCCGAGCATGGAGCTTTTTTCAAAAACACCTGTAAATTAAAGACATAAATTGCCAGGTTGGCTTTTGAATGATTCATTATTTATTTAGAAAAAATTTTCTAAACTTGCTGCATTTTCAACTTTTGTCCTGACGGCTCTGAGTAAATTTTCATTTCTTTAAATGAATTCGATAAATTTGCGTAAGTTAGATTTTTTTCGGGAAAACACCTGTAGATTAAGACCGAAAAATTGCAGGGTTTATTTCTAGGAAGTCACTTTTTAGAAAAATTTATTCTTTAGTCCTTCTTTTATTTATTTTTGTTCTGAAAGAGTCTCTCATTTACTCACAATAGAATTGCGTAGGTGAAAACACAATTTGTAAATTGTCACTTTCTATTAGGGTTAATAAAGTCAAAATGTTGAATTATTCATACTATCAAAGTTTAAGGTCTATCATTAATCTTCGAGGACTAGAGAACAACAAAGTTGCAAGAAGATTTTTACTTTTCCCGTAATAAGCGCTCAAAAGGCTTTATTGCCTGGAGGGGTTAAGGGTATCCTGGTTCGACATTTTCTGCAGTTATATTTTATAAAAATGCACCAATCGATCATTAATGTTTGGAAAACACCCAAATAAAGAAACAAAAAAAATTTAAAATTTCAAATTTGTATCATTTTCTAAGTTATTTTTTTCAAAAAATTAACTAGAAAATTAACGTTCGTTTTCAATTTGGTAAATTTTCAAATTTTGGCCTTGACACTAAGACAACTTTTTCTTTCTTCAGTTTTTCCCAAGATTTCTTTTGAGGCCTTACTTTCGAAAAATCGAAGCACATCATTTTTTGGAATTTTTTTTCCACCTGACCTTGTAAAATTCATATTTTGAGTTTGGCGGTCGAATTTGGAAAAAAAAAACGGCCTTGGTTCAGAAGTTTTTATGTGTTTCGAACTGGTCTTTGCTATAAAATGATGGAGCAAATTTAACACAGGAGGAGATAAATTTTGTCGATGAATAATGTCCAAACAACGGTGGTTTTTTGTTGCATATTCTAGAAAAATATAGCAATTATCTTCATTTTTGTTACACATATCCGGTAAAAAATGCACTGCTTATACTATAAAATCTCACATGTAAGTTCACTTTTTTACTGTAAAAACTGTTCACATTTCTTCTATGGTGATTTCTGAAATGGCTAGATGTCCTTCAATTTAGAAGAAAGGCACAGGAAAAAAATGACACTGCAAAGTGAACCATCGTTACGGGAATGAACAGTTAGGGTTCAGTTAAATCCGATTGGCTAGATCTATAATGAACTTGAAGGCTGTTACGACATAAACTCCTTTTATCTTATGTTTAACTGCAAACAATTTTGTTTCTTTTCATCTGAAAATAATTTTAACGAATAAAAGTAAAAAATTGATAACAAAAAAAGTCGACTAAACCGCTCTCAGAAGTTTTTGAATACTCATATATTATTAGGGATAGATTTTTCCGTTTTGGCTTAGGTCTTCCTGTCTCGGCTTATGCCTGGGGAGTGTATGCCATGCAAAAAAAAAAACAAAGAAAATTTTTGGGAACCCAAAAACCATTGTTTAAAAAAACGCCCAAATATACCACGGTTTTGTAAGACTAGTTCTATTAAACTGGCTAATCTGATAATATCCTTGGCGCCCTGTTTGGCCAAGTATTTTTTCATCGAGAATATGTCAAATATGAACCGTGATACCCTCAGGCCAGTTTTTATGAAAATTCAGACACTTATTTTTTTTTGAAGATTTCAAGAGTTTGATATTTTTAATTTGTCAAGATTAATATGACCATGCAATTTTTCATGAAAATTTAATTTTTTTCATGATAATGAATAATTGCTTTTGTTATCAGACTAGTTCCACTTTGTCCGTCTGAAAGACGATAACGATATTATTTGTAACTCAGCCATGGCTGAGTCAGCCTAGTGTATTATTTTCTAAACTAAAAAATAATTAATCCTTGAAAATTCCCAATAAAAGCGAAACGTCATTGAATAAAATTTTTTTGATAAAATAATGGAAAAAACGTTTATTTTGTTAATGGTCGAACTTTCCAGTTTTGTACTGGGTTTAGCGGTTTGTTTCGAATTTTCCAGAACAAGGCACCTTTGAATCAACAGTAGAAGTTTTTGGCCGCTTCTAATGGCAATAGTTTCAATTTTTTGCCTTTCATCCGGGACAAGTACCCTAACTATTTTTATTAAGGTTAAGAAGAATACAGCCTAATTTTTTTCTAGGTAATTGTTGTACTTTAAATTATTTATCAGAGAAATTCCCTTTGAAGTGGTTTTTAACTATATTAGGGAAAGTTGTCACAAAATGTAAATTATTCATAATTTAGCATCTTTTGATTTTGCAATTGAAATGATTGATATGATTTTGCAAACAGCAGTTGTCGGAAACATTTTTACGCTTTGATACCATCGGAAGAAAATTCTTAAAACCAAAAAATCAAGAAGACAAAAAAAACTCATTGGCTCGGCGCGGATACATAGAATATTCAAGATAACGAACGGTTTAGCTGTTTGGTGTTCCGTTTTTGAAGCTTATATTTTTTTGTTTTAAGCGGAAAAAAGTTGAAAGTGAGGTTTTAATTAAGAAAATTGTCTAAATTATTTTTATCTGTGGTTTTTTCAGGATTAACAGTCATTGTTTAAAAGTCCATTTTTGAACATGACTTCTTATCGTGTATAAATTTCTCTGAACCAAAAATTTGGTCGGTATTTACCGATGCTCGCTTTTTTCAATTTTAAAATTCTTATACGGCCTTTGGACTGGAGGTATTTTTGAAAACATTTTTCAATCACCAAACTTATTAACAAAAAATCTTAAAACAAATTTCATTTTTGACATGGCACATGATAAAAATTTATAATACCGGATATTTTCAAATTTTAAAAATTGAATTCAAATTCTAGAAATTTTTATTTGGAAAACAATATGACTTTTAATTTTTTTCAAATTTTAAGCATGTGATTCATCATGCATAATGAAAAAAACGATATTTTAAAAGTTTCTAGAAATTTGATGTGTGAATTTTATGAGAATTTGTATTGATTTAATTTTTTCCGAAATTTTTTAAAACAATTTGCCAATATGAATATTTGAAATTTTACCAAAAAAAATTAGAGATGTTTTTCAAGCTATAGCTATGGCTCATTAAGGCTATTGGTTGTTCTTGACATATTTAAGTTTTTTATTTTTAACACCTTTTCATTGGCTAATGGTGTCGTATTTTTTTTTTGTATTCGAGCTTTTTACAACTAAAAATTTCTGAAGTTTATTCGATAGTTTGAATAGGTTTAAAATCTTGGTTTCTCAGAGCACCACCTCGGCGATTCGTAAGCTGTCATACAAAAGGCAGATGTATGTCGACTGAAATAAAAGCATCTCCTACATCGCCGAAAGGCTTTATGGTCGTAAAACAGATTGTTTTCAAAATCTATTTTAATAACGATCCAAACCCGTGGGATAATCCTATGCCGAGCACCAACGGTGACAATTTATATTTTTTTTGTAAATGTTTTTTTGTTTTTTTGCTGATAATATCTTGTCATAAACTTGCTTGGGTATTCTTATACCTGAGAAATTTTGTTTTTTATATAGCCAGCTGAGCAAACTTGATTGATAAGGAAAATAATAAACATGAAAAACACTTAGTGAGGGGTTACATTTGTAAACTCGAACTTTTAAGGACTAAGATGGATACAAAAAAATGAAATGTTCTAGACTCTTGCGATTATTAAACTAAACCGATTGAAAAAATTTCCCCCCTAGGAGTTTTGTTATAAAATTTTCAAGATTAAAATCTGGTGACAAACTTTAAATAACATGAATTTTTTGGTTTTGGGTTTTTTTTTTATCAATTAAAAAACTTAACTTTATAACTTTGAGGCGTTTGAGTATCTATTAGCCTATTGAGGAGGTTTACAATAAATACCATTTTTTACTAAATTTAATTACACGTTTATGTTTCTTCGATTTTGGGCACAATAATCGACCACTAGTAAAAGAAGATTTTCTCCTTTTGATTTTATGAAAAAAATTCATAAAAATAATTCCACGGTTTTTGAGCCGAACGCTCATTGCTGGAAAGTTCTTTCGATTGTTTTCCCTTTTTCATGATGACTATATTTTGAGAAATATGACCATTCTTACAAAACCATTTAAGATAAACTGTACGTAATAAATAAAATAGCGTCCTTATTATGACTGTTTATTCCAAAGTACATAAAATATCTCGTTTAAACTAGTAATTATCTCAGTTATACTGGATATGACTGCTGTCAATTTCTACGCATATTTTGTAAAAAACTGGAAAAATTTGCATGATTTTTTTACGCCAAAAAAACTGTACCTCATCCATTCACCCAAAAGTTCACTTCCCCAAATTCGCTGGATGCCAACGTGAGTGAGTGACGTATAATTCACTTCTTTGACATCATTTGGACCTTTAAATTAATATTCATTTTTCTTACATTGAATCATCTTCTTCTATTGCTGAATTATGATGCAAGATTATTAGTCGTTTCAATTTTTTTTCAACTTTTGTTGCGCGATCGATATCCTGGCCGAGGTCAGTATCGAAACACACCGAGCAGATGTTGACCGCACTATATTGTTGTCACCGGTCAAATTTGGCCTCCTTGATTAAAACATCTTATTATGAAAAACTTAACCGAATACAGGTACCTGAAATAACTTGGAGTTTATGAATAGCGCAACAAGCCAGCGGAAAATCGGGCTCTCTATTCTTCCCAACGGGAACTTGAATGGGTTTGTGATGACAAAGCATACCAGAAAAGCGTAGCGAGCGAAAATTAGAGGGCGACTAGATCGATTTAGCTTCAGATCAATCAGAAATGGCAAAATACGGTAACTAATCATGAACTGCAATCCTGCTTTGAATCTGGCTTAATTTGGTAATCAGTATGGAATTTTTACTATTTATTTAATTAAAGCTATGGGTGTACAGGTTTGGCACTTTACTAGAGATTTAGGTTCGTTTCCAATAATACTATGCATGCAAGTTAACGACATCGCTGGATAACACAACGCGTAGCTGTGTAAGGCAAAAATATACGAATGCTGTTGTAAAAATAGATGGCGTGCTTATTCGTTAAACTCTTATGCGTTATTGTTATGATAATCATTCTAAAGTTGACCATCAATGATATGACGATCACAAAACTGATGTCCAAATATTACGCGCACTTTATATCATATATTGATAGAGTCAATGCAAAAATAAAATTTTCAACACTGAGAACATATTTTAGGAAAATTTGCAGAAAAATAATAATATTTCTCGCCTACACATTTCTCTATTAGGCTTTTTAAAAACTCGACGAAAAAATTATCGATGAAAGATTTGGGGATATACCGATATACCCAATGAATTCTCATGGTGAAAACGGTAATTGTATTTTCAAAACCAAGTTCAACCTGATACTGCAGACAGTGCCAGGATAGTTGGTCATTTAGCGCCCGTTCTCAAAGTTAATACACACAAATTTATGGAATTCACAATGTTTAAGTTCACAATTCTCTATCTTTTGGTTCTTTAACTCGTTTTTCTTACATTCTTTGGTCATGCGTAATTATATCCATCTGGTTAAGGGCCTCTGGTGCTATTTGACAAGATTTGCACTTTCCATTTTTTTTCTTTTGACCGAGATAAACTTTTTGCGACTTTTCAAAATTTTCGAAAAAACTTATTTTTTAAGAAAGTTACCATTTTTGAAGTTTAGACTTTCCTGTGAATCTGCTTTTTTCATTTTCCAAACTGATCTATAGTTTCGACTCAATTATAATTGTTCTTTTATAAAAAACTTACTCTCTAAACACGCGCCTTTGCTATTTAAGGTGTCTAAATTATAGGTAAATTCTTTTATTTTTTTACTATCTATTACTAGGTAATCCGTTAACACCGACACATCCACGTTAAACATTTATTTAATTTTGTTTTATTCGATTTTTACGTCAAAATCGAAATTTAAAGTTTGAAAAAGACGAAAAAACAGAAAAATTATTGGACATCGAAAATAATATTTTTTTATGGTGAATAAATAATTGTTAAACGGGATGGGTCGGCTTACTAATTGGCCAAGTTTCGGTCTGATTTAATTTTTTTTTTAATTTCTGAATTGAGGGGTGGTAAAAGACTCTCCAAGACCGGTAGTTGTATTCAAAAAATTTATACTTCAGGTATGGACAAGTGCGAAAAAACAAAACCGAGGGACATATTTGAAAGAAAATAAAAGGTGTTTCTTCATATTTTCAGGAAATAAGTTTAAAAAATTTATGAACAAGAAACAAGAAAAATTTCTTAAATTAGTTCCAAATAGTTCTGACCAAAAATCCCCAAAAAAATTCATATGATTTTTGCATAAGGAGCATATAAAGAAATCTGGTGACCAACGTCGAAAAAGTTAAAGTGAAGCAAGTTTTAAAATGGCGGTCTCGTTAATTCGAACAATAATTAAAAAATTTAAAAAAAAATAAGGGAAAAGTTTGTCATGAATTTTCGGAAACTTTTTTTCCAAAAATATCTCAAGAATTTTGTGCCGAATTCGGACAAAGTTTCAAATTCGATTTCCACAAGATTTTGTAAAAAAGCAATAATACGAAATTTCAAAAGTAACAAAAGGTGCCTAGATTGTTGAACATAATTTTTGTTGAAATTTAAAATTGTTTGAACATTACTTTATGATATTGAGGAAGATTTTACGTTATACCCATAAAAAGTTTATTGCATCAAACCGCCATATACCGGATCTTCACAATGTAGCACCGAGGAAGTTAAATGTGCGAAATCCGTGAAAGGTGAAAAAAAATAGATTTGTTATTGAAATATTTTATTCAGAAAAGTTAGGTTTTCACATGTCAAGATTTATTCAGATTAATAAAAAAAACAGTTTCATCTAGATGTAGTATGTGAATCACCAAGGGTCCATCAATTGGATCTATAACTTTGGCAAAAACTTGAGGACCATTTGAAATTATTATTTCTGAGATAATTAGATCTAGGAAAGCAACAAAAATGTCAAAATAATGAACGAGATTTAGCTGCGCCTATACGAGTATAGCCTTATACTATATATGCTTACACTTATCAAAAAGGTCCTTACTTTATGCCATATTTTCTCATTTTATACCTCAAAAGTAAAAAAACTTATGGTTGGACTGAAAACGATACTTTAGTCGAAGAATCAGGCATTCCAGCAACGTGCAGAGAATTTTTCTCAATGTGGATATCAATGAGGCAAAGCTTCTTCAGGCTACAGTAGTGAAGTAATCTTACGAAAAAATGTGTTTTCGGCTTATAACTGACTAGATATTATAACTTCTTGAAAATACCAATTGATTATGTTTTTTTTTCAAAATTTTCCGACATAATTACCCTTTTTTTTGTAATGTTGTTTACAATTTTGAGCTGATAAAAGCTATGCGGAATCGAACGTGACTCATCATTCGTGGAAGCGTTGCATTAAACTCCAAACATGAAACTGCTTCAGGGGAGGCTAATATTTCCATTATGTTTCAAAAACTGTTGAAATTCATTATATGGAATGAATTACATAATCGACCATTAAATATAGTTTTTTTTTAATTTCGTAAGTGTAGATTGACACTTGTCTGAGTACAAAGTTCGTTTTTAAATGCTGATTTACAAAATTTTTGTACAGTATTGTACTTTTTTACTTGCGAAGTGAAAATTGTTCTTTAAGCTAATTAAGGCCAATTAAAAATTGTAACTTACGTGGATTTTATTTTGAACGCCAAGCTTTAGCCGATGTCCAAGGGTTTGAAAATAAAATCCACCTGAGTTACCTATTTTTTTATTGGCCATAAATTACCGTTAAAGGACAATTTTCACTTCGCAAGTTAAAAAAGTACATAGCTGTAATTAAAAAAAAACTTTATCTCGGGAAAACTGGTATTTCACGATAGAAGATCAAGGCGTCTTTTATGACCCTGGTTGAAAAACGATGCATGGAAATACAACAATTTCCAAAACGAATTGATAAACTTTTGATAATTTTTTAAACAAAAATGTTCGACCTAATATCCGAAATTGGACGCTGAAGGTTAAAAATTTTGATTATTTTAAGCCAATTTTTTGAAAATGAAATCTCAAGTTGAAATTTGGTAGTTACCGTCGTATCGCCATCAGACGAACTTTCTTTCGAGAATTTTCGATTTCCGCGTTTACTAAAAGTCAAATTCTTGCATTCTTGAAAATCAATTGTGAGGTCTCAAATTTGGTCTTTTAATTAACTTATTTATAAAACTTAAACGAATGCAGGACCATGAAATAATTGACGTTTAGTAAGCACACGCCAGGGAAAATGGGCCTTAATTGCTTTTCGGGACTTTTTGGTTTTGATGAAGTCCATCAGATGACCTGGTAGGAGTTAAAAATTTAAAGGGGTTGATCGATTCGCTAGATCAAGGAGAATACAAAGGAAATTAATAAATTATTACACTTCTCCCATTATATAATATAATTCATACAGACAATATAACTTCTATTTTAACCTGAAAATAAGATGTTATTTTATTAGATAAGATTCGTTTTATGAAATTTGTCGTTATGACTTATACAATATAATTATACGATATTTATATAATGTTAAGCAAATATGAATCATATGAAAAAACGCCCTCATTATATTCAATTAATAAAGATCTAGATATCATGTAAAATTTGATTCACCATATTTTATAATGGAGGCGGTTTATACGTTTATGGGACAGTACCCCGTTAAGATAAGCAGATGACCTATCGATAGTCTATCGTTCTTCAACTTATTTAAATTCGCATGTGTTATTTTTGTTTGTCATGCCTATCCTGTTCATACATCAACTGAAAATTTTCTAGATATCTGCTCAATATAACTTATATTAATATAATTAATAGATTATATTAATATATATATTAGAGCGAAAATTGGATTTTTACACGTCTTACTCTTACGTTTCCTTTTGACCAATGAGAGCCACCGGGATACCATAGTTGACAGTCGAAAATTAGTTCAAACGCGAACGCGGAAAGTTAGGGCTTTAGGGAACCTTTTTTAGATCATGCCTTCATTGGCCACCATCAAAAATTTTGCCAGGATATAACTGCGTGTGAATACATTAAGTCCTAACTTAGGGACCGCTAATTGGCTTAGAGCGTTATATGGTTCCTAAAAATAAACTGATTTTTACCTAAAAAAAACGCAAGGTATATTTTTTTACAGATCATCTAAAGTATTTTCAAGTCTTTCTGCTAAAATTCACCTGGTAAATCTTCAAAAACCTATTTTTGATTGACTTTGTAAAACGTCCTCCAAGATACATTCGAAAATAAAAAAATGAACTGAAAGATTACACTAAAATATTATAACTGGATTAACAAAAACTGCTTAAAGAAAAATTTAGTTTTAACTTGGAAATTCGACTTCAACTTCTATGATGATTCATACATGTGAGGGTACATACCATGTAAAACCAAGCATCTAATTTGAATTAGCGTAGGACAGTTGAAAAACATGGCTTCTCCTGATTATTCCCTTCTTAGATCGCGCCCGAGCTGATCCCGACTCCAGATCCGCATTAAGCATAAAGCTTATATATGCGCCGCCACAGCTTCCGGAGAACTGACTAGGTTCCTAATATAATGAAAATCTCTCCTTATAAGAGGGAAAAAGCGACAAAAATTTTTGAAATAACTATTAAATCTTACTGCTCAAAATACGTAATAGGCGAAAAATCATATTTATANATACTTGGATGATCGAAAATGACAAAATGATAAAACCACGCGCAACTTTTTTCTAGAATATCACACCGCGTTGAAATTTCACATATAGAAAAAATAACAGAAAAATAAAAATATTTGAGAATTATTTCGAAAACCGCGGTTTTCTGATTTTGGGTGTTTTTGACGCGTCAATTTCTAGATAGTCCGCGGCCAGCCTAGCCATATGGATAACCGGACCTCAGAGTACAAATCTTAAATGTTTGTAAAATGCGAAATCTGAGCTTTTGATTGGTTGATCTTTTCTCAACCTGACCAATGAAATCGGCCTATTCCGCAATCAAGGGTTTTGATTGGGTGCTAATATCTTGCGTTGTTTGTATCATTCAAATATTTAGGATTTGTACTCTGAGGTCCGGTATATCTCAGAGAAATAATTGATCGAAAAAATAAAAAAAATATTTATAATTTTAGCGTGAACAACAAATAATCAAAAATACAACGTTGTAAAATGGACTCTGAACCTACGCAAAAAAAGGTTTGGAAAGCCAACGAAAAACCAATTCCTTTTACTTATAATAATACCGTGAAGATGATGTAAAACGAGTAAGAAAAAAGGATGATCCACATTTTGGAGGAAAAACATACTAACAAATGTATACAAAAGTACGCTTTACTTCAATTACATCGCATAATATTTTGGCACTTCATATGAAGTGTTTATGTCGTTTGAATTGATATAATTCAAATTTAGTAAAACAACAGTCCCTGAACACATAAGGGACTGGTCAACTCTTTCTGGGTCGAATATTTATAATATTTAAAGTGTATTAAGGGGTTCTATAGGCAAAATGGACTTTTGAATTGCGTATTTCTCTCGGCATAGACATAGGAAGTGATAAAACATTAGGATGAAGTTAGTTCGTAATCTTGGAAACGTTTTAAATTATTTTTTAAGATAGCATGTTTAACAACCGGTAATAGATTAACCAGGAGCAAAAAAATTCTTGGGAAAAAGCGTATTTTTTTTCGTCCTATTTAGGAAATGTTTCAAAAATTTACATTATCTGCGAAATTCAAAGGCGGAAAAATTGTTGTCGATTTTTTTTAATTTTCTCACTAAAAAGGTATCAACCTGGAAAGGACTGTTTTTGCTATTTTGGCCACGGAAAGTTTATTTTTTTCATGCTACATGGCAACTATTTTTCCGTGCACTATAGACTAAGTTTATAGTTTTTTGTTATAATTGTCAACAAAATTGTTGTGTCTGATGTAACGATTTCATTTTTTAACTCGCAGGAGTACGATTTGAAAATTTATTTTTTGACATCAATGTCATCGTATGACATTTTCAAGTATACCGAACGATTCGTAAGCTGAATGTTTCTGGAAACGGTATTATAAACTATGGCGAAATATTCGAGCGCGAAAGCAGAAACCTTTTTTATTTTCGTCACTCAGAAAAAATTTTAGTATTTTTTTCCAAAAATTTTGCCATTTTTTTCGATTTTAAAAGTTTTTATGACTAAAAAAGCCACGTTAAGTTAAAAAATCGTAAAATCAGACCTCTAGCTTGTTTAATTTGAAA
>SCLH01000301.1:88489-116070 GCA_004367855.1 Oikopleura vanhoeffeni | reverse complement strand
ATGCATGAAATACAACAATTTCCAAAACGAATTCGATAAATTTTGATAATTTTTAAACAAAAATGTTCGACCTAATAATCGAAATTGACGCTGACAGGTTAAAAATTTTGATTATTTTAAGCCAATTTTTTGATAAATGAAATCTCAAGTTAAATTTGGTAGTACCGTCGTTCGCATCAGACGAACTTCTTTCGGAAATTTTCATTTCCGGTTTACTAAAAGTCAAATTCTTGCATTCTTGAAAAATCAATGTGAGGTCTCAATTTGGCTCCTTTAATTAACTTATTATAAAAACTTAACGAATGCAGGTACCTGAAATAATTGACGTTTAGTAAGCACACGCCAGGGAAAATGGGCTTAATTGCTTTTCGGGACTTTTTGGTTTTGATGAAGTCCATCAGATGGACCTAGGTAGGAGTAAAATTTAAAGGGGGGTTGATCGATTCGTAGATCAAGAGAAATACAAAGAAATTAATAAATTATACATCTTCTCCCATTATATAATATAATTCATCAGAAATATAACTTCCTAATTTTAACCTGAAAATAAGATGTTATTTTATGATAAGATCGTTTTATGAAATTGTCTATGATCTTATACAATATAATATACGATATATTATATAATGTTAAGCAATATATGAATCATATGAAAAACGCCCTCATTATATAATATTATATCATGTAAAATGATTCAATATTTTATAATGGAGGCGTTTTTATACGTATGGGAAGTACCAATTAAGATAAGCAAGATGACCTATCGATAGTCTATCGTTCTTCAAACTTATTTAAATTCGCATGTGTTATTTTTGTTTGTCATGCCTATCCTTCATAATCCAACTGAAAATTTTCTAGATATCTGCTCAATATAACTTATATTAATATATTAATATATTAATAATTATATTAATATGATATAAGTTAGAGCGAAAATTGGGATTTTTACACGTTTACTCTTACGTTTCCTTTTGACCAATGAGAGCACCGGATACCACTAGTTGACCAGTCGAAAATTAGTTCAAACGCGAACGCGAAAGTAGAGCCTTAGGGAACCTTTTTTTAGATATGCCTTCATTGGCCACCATCAAAAATTTGCCAGGATATAACTGCGTGGAATACATTAGTGCTAACTTAGACGCTAATTGGCTTAGAGCGTTATATCCTAAAAATAAACTGATTTTTACCTAAAAAAACGCAAGGTATATTTTTACAGATCATCTAAATATTTCAAGTCTTTCTGCTAAAAATTCATCTGGTAAATCTCAAAAACCTATTTTTTGATTGACTTGAAAACGTCTCCAGAACATTCGAAAATAAAAAAAATTGACTGAAATTAACAAAATATATAAATTAACAAAACTGCTAAAGAAAATTTATTTTAACTTGGAAATTCGACTTAATTTTATGATGATTCTACATGTGAGGGTACATAACCATGTAACAAGCATCTAATTTGAATTTAGCTAGGACAGTTGAAAAACATTTTTTTCGCTCTCTGATTATCCCTTCTTAGATCGCCGAGCTGATCCGACTCCAGATCCGAATAGCATAAAGCTTGTTGTGGCCGCCACGAGCTTCCGGAGAACGACTAGGTTCCTGATATAAAAGACACCTTCTTTAAGAGGGTAAAAAGGGCGACAAAAAATTTTGAAAATAATATTTAGACAGTTAAACCCTAAAATAGTAATAGGCGAAAAAATCATATTTTATGTATTTCTGACTGAGAATGTTTTTTGGAAAAATATGAGATTGATCGGTCTCCGCAAAAAGCTAAGAACAAAAATAATTGAAATATTTTTTTGTTATTTAAATTTACGAAAAAAATTAACAAAACGGTTTTTTTTAAAAAATTCATTTTCTAAATATTTCGTTCTGATATCCATTTTTCAGTTGAATAAATACTGTGTAAATGCGAAATTTAGTGACAAAATGAAGAATCAGCATTTAGAAAAATCAACGATTATTTTCGAAAATTTTTAAATGTCGATTTGTTTGGTTTTTACTGGTTACCTTAATTGTCAAGTTTCTTTATACCGAGATTTTTCATAGCCAATCGATTTTTCATAATTCAGTCTCAAACCCTCTTAAGGGGGTAGCAGCGATGTGGCAGATTGGTACATTTTTTCAGAGTGATTTTTGAAAGAAAAAAAATGTGAGAAATTTTTATATTATTTTTTATCTAAAATGAAAGTGTCCATACTTGCAAACGTTTATATTTTAAAAATTTTTACATACTTAAGTATCTGTAAAAATATCAAAAACCACTTTTCATTATGACTCCACTTCCAACTTGACCCGATGTGAGAATTTTTTTTGAAAGCAATATTTATAAACTTCAGACATTGCTGGGTGTTATGCACCAATTGGTGGGAGAATAATTATCCACATGGAAAAATTTCCTCAATATGGAAGTTTTTTTTNTTTATCTGATTTATTTCTCGACACCACTTGAAACTTTGGCGGTATTTATAATAATACCGTAACAGTAACTAAAAGTCACTGCGAAAATACTGGAGTAATTTTTTCGATCATCCAAACATTTTTCATAAAATTCAAGTTTTAGATTAATGATCCCTTCATGAACAGTGATAATGTATCCAATTCGTTCACCAAGATCTCTTGGAATCAAAAACGAGAAACATGCAAAACAAGCTGAATAAGGGAATGAATGCACACAATTCAAAATGTCGATGAAAAATCAACGTAAAAAGGTCAAAATTCAATAATCTTAAGGAGGTAGCAGCGATGTGGCAGGTTGGTACATTTTTTCGGAGTGATTTTTGAAAGAAAAAAAAATGTGAAAAATTTTTATATTATTTTTTCTCTAAAATGAAAGTCTCCATACTTGCACACGTTTATATTTTAAAATTTTTACATACTTAAGTATCTGGAAAAATATCAAAAACCACTTTTCATTATGATTAATGACTACCACCCTTCCAACTTGACCCGATGTGGAAGAATTTTTTTTAAAAAGCAATATTTATAAACTTCCAAGACATTGCTGGGTGTTATGCCAATTGTGGATAATAATTTATCCACAATGGAAAACAATTTCCTCAATATTGGAAGTTTTTTTTTAATGAAAGAAAGGATAAAAAACAGCTTTTTTAGGAAAAAAATTGACCTTCAATTGCGATTAAAATATTGAAAAATGTCCTGATTTCAAAAATAAAAGTAGCCTATAACACCCCAAAATTAAATTGAGATTTTTTGAGGAAAATAAAATTTTTATGAAATTGCGTACCAAATGAACACAACCGGTCTCAAACAAGCAAGTGATGTAAATTTATAGGTAGTTCAGAAACAATATTCACTTGACGCCTTCAATCGGTTGAAATACGGAAACCCAAATAGATATCAAGAAAATAACAAACTGATTCGGCCCTGATTTTAAAGAAGAATTCAAAAAAAAAAACATCAATAAAAAATTTTGGACTTGGATTTGCGAACAAACTTTCAATAATATTCTAAAAAAAAGGTCGACAAAAAAATGACAAATGAAACATGTTATGATTTTTTAAACAGCATTCAGAAAATTGTAACATGCCATGAAGAAAGTTTAAAAGTGGCTAAGTTTTTTCGTTTTTATTCAAAGATTTCAGAGAAAAAAACAAAAAAAAAATTTAGGGTTGAAAAATGCGTGAAATTTTAATAATGTTGAATTTTTTTTGTAAAAATTTTACGAAAATTCGAAAAAAAATAAACAGTTCGAACTCAATCTTTCCTAAAATAGTAAAAAAAACAATTTAAAATTGAGCTGATCTACATTTTATTCTTGGTTCAGCTAAAACGATAAAATAAGACAAAAAAATAAACCACTAATTATTTTCGTAAGTTAAATTGACGCAGTCTTCCACATCGCTGCTACCCCTTAACCAACATCACCTCAAATTGGAACACTAAATTCAAAACACCGCTACAACATGCGATATTTCAATCCAGTTTTTCGGATCTAATATCAGGAAAATACCGCAACTTTTCTTCTTATGGCATTTTTAGTATTTGTTATTTTTGACTTAATTTTTGAAACCTTAATTTCATATATTCAATAAAAATAAGATTCCAATAAAGTTAAATTCAATAATACATAATAAACCAAAATATTAGCAGAAAAATTCTAAAAATTTTAGTTGACATCAAATTTTTTTTGATGAATTCTATATTGAGAATCTTTCGAAATTTTTATCAAAATATTTTCATAAATCCAGTTCTTTTCTTTTTTTAATTTTCCACTGATTTTGTAGGTTTGATATAAATTTCAAAACTCTCGGCAGTGATTTTTTTCAAAATCAAGATTTTTGAATTTAAACAAAAAAAATAAAAATTACCAACAAAATAAACTTAGTTCAAGTTTATTTTTCCCTTCAAAAAAAATTGTGAATATTTTTGTCAAAACAAATTTACTTTTTTTAATAAATGGCTTTGTGTCTAAAAATAACAATAAAAATATAGACATAGTATTGGCGGAAGGTTTTCGAAACTATTTCCCTAAGATTCCTAAAAAGAAAAAAAAATAAATAATAAAGGAAAAATTAGTTTTTGGCATGACTCTCAAATTCCCAGGTATCCTTTCATGTACTTTTCAAACTAAACAAAATGTACTTATCAAGATTAGTCCAGAATATTTTATTAATCGAACAGTGTTCTGAAAGCACCCTCAAAAAGATCGATTCAACTTTTCAAAGATAACCGAAACTTTCCCCGATACTGATCTCTGCTCAAAAATTCCGTCTCAAAATCCGGAAGTCAACTTCACACTACAATCAGTGACGCTAATCCCAAACATTTACTCCCATTTCATCGACTGGGAAAACTTTATAATCAAAAAGACAATATCTTTCTAGACTCATATAGTTTAAGAAGGTTAATAGTCGCTAGTTTTTTTGGGGTGGTAATTCTCTATACTATACAAAAGCCCTGTCAATGGGATAAAAGAGAAAGCAAACGGCGAATTGGGGGGGTAAAAAAGAAAGTGAAATTTGCGGAAGCGGGAAACCCCCTTAAAAAGTCTTTCACCCCGGATGGATTTCTAGTTGCAAAAGCATTTTGGCAATTACATTAAGTTAACAACTATTGTTAACTCCTAACAATTAATTCATCTTTATATAATCATCTTCCTTAAACAAATTAAAATACGAAGAATTAGTAATGAGAAACTTCAACCAAAAATATGGAAACTGTGACGATTTCCTGAACTCTGATTATTAAAGAATTGTGCATACTTTTTCAAAAACTAGAAAAAAACCTTGAACTTCACAATTTCGAACTTAAAATTTGAAGGGAGGTTTGTAGGGTCTCCTTGGTAAACTTTGATCCATAAACTAAATAACAGCATTGTTTAATATTTCACCGAGAGACTCGAAGTCTAACAAAATATAATTTTTAAACATTTTTCAATTAATTTAAATCGAAAAAACCTGATTTTGTTGCGAAACTTTGGTTGCGCAACTTGCGAAGTGTAAAAAAAATTTCGGTAGTGGTTATATGAAACTGCCACGGAACTTGACCACGGAGATTTCGAAAAGTTCTTTTAACGATTTTCAACGCCTCGGGAAGTCGAAATTAATATTTATTTATTTTTTTCAAATTGAAGCTCAGTGAGCGCCCCACTGAAATTGGTTTCATCTGAACAATAGTTAAAAGTTTTAAGTGTTTCGAATTAAAAATGTATTGCAAAAAAATTTTCTGAAAAACAAAATTGTATATAATTAAATAATTCAATTGGAGCCCAAAACATTAAGACATTTTTTGTCTAATATTTGGCTATAATACGGAAGTTCTTAAATCCTATTTTGGGACTATTGTCGATCTTTCCCTTTAAATAACTTCGAGAAATACTCGTTTTAAAAACTGACACTACGTTCGAAAACCAATTAAAAGTTCTTCTAAATAATTTTTACGGAAACGTCCGGTATTAAAACTTTTTCCGCATTGTTTTAAGAATATTGTATAATAAAAATAATTTTTTTTTTGTCAAAAATAAGTATTTTTGATAATAAACTTCTTCCCCGCACCATTTTCCTCCAATTTGTAACGTCCGCGCGGACTAAAAGATTATTATCTTTTAATTTTTTTGGTCCTGGAGACCACTTTTTTAGTTAAGAGGGGTGTTCAAATGAGATGATAATTATATTAATCTGATCAAAAAATATCGCATTCAACGGCAAGATGCAAAATAACCCTTTTCCATATGAGGCGTGTTCCATTGCAAAAGTGAATGTTTTTTTGGTCAATACATGAAAGTGGTACCTGAAATAAATCTCAACGTTTGTTTGGGCGAAAAAATTTATTGCCATCACTTGATTTTGGGCAAGTCGTTGCCCGAACAATGTAAATTAAGCGATATAAACCTAGTTTTTAGTCTTATGTGAATAAGAAAAAAATTCCACTAAGCACGCCCTAAGTGGCAATAATGATGTGAATCAAAAAAAAGTTTAATAAAAACCATGTACCTAAATGTACATCTTTGTGCATTTAATAGAAATATTGGTTTAACCCGTGCAGGCAAAATATAGGAATGACGAAATTTTTTACAGAGATAACACACAAGACAACAAGTATACGCTAATACGCTTCACCATTAACTACATGTATGCAAAAAATTATGTCAGAGAAAAATCATTTTATATAATAATATTGAATCCGTAAAACAAGCTTTTCCAAAATATCGTTTCCAGCTTACTGTCTATTTTTAGACCCATAGGCTTAATTATTCTCAAATACAGAATCAATGTTTGAAGCTGCAATCTTTGGTTTTCGTTCGGATAAACTCGAATTTTAACAATCATATCTTCTCCCTGATTTTTCGCTGTTTCAATACCCGTCTTTTAAATGACGTAAATAAAAATTTACAAATATGTTTTAAGGCTATAGACTATAGAATATCCCTTTACGAGGAAAGTAGATCATTTTTCTAACCGTTTGGGTCTAGTATAAATTAGTAACGTTAAGTATACCAATGTACTAAACCAAATTAGAAAATATCTTTCTTCTCGTAAAAGGATAATATTTACTTTTATATTAACTATCACATCTTGTTAAAGTTAATTTTCACAAATATTGACTAAAAGCAATGCTCTTGAAAACTGAATTTTTCAATGCAGACATGGGACTATATTTTTTTTCTTCATTTTGACTACAAGGTGTCAAAAAAATAAATAATTCAATCAAGTTTTGCTCTCTACCGTGCTACTCTCGACCTCGAGAGGTTTTTTCTTTAAATCCCCCACGTAACTGTCCGAGATTTGTCGCTAAAACAGTAAATTTCCACAAATAGATTCCTTTTGCCCAATTTCTATGACTACTAGCCAAAAAACACGCGATTTTGCTTTAATATCCGCATGATAAGATCCGTATAGGACCGTTACCAGTATTGACCTAACAGATTTTTTTCTTGCCGAGAAATCTTATAAATAAAAAATCTACTTTAGGGGTTTTAACGCGAACGGATAATCTTCCCATTCGGCCTACTGCTACCGGAATAACCTTACACCAAAAAGCGGAATCAATAAAAAATGGTTATAAGGCTGAGCTAGATCAATTTAGGATAATTTGTTTCGTTTTAGTCGCAAAAATATAAATGCGTGTCAAAACAGATGAACAACTTTAATGCTTGAAAGACCTATTGGTGTTTTTAAGGAAGTGGCTAATAAATCTGTCATATATTGTGAAAGTCATTTAAAATTAGGCGTAGAAAGCACAAAACGGTGTCACAAATATTCTTGGATGGCAAATAACAGGGTGGTTCTGCCGGGAAAAACGAAAAATTTGAACCATGATTTTTCAATGTTCTAGTTGTAATACAGGAAATTGCCGTTTAAAATCTTAGAAATTCCTTATTTTCACATTTAGAAACCAGAGTATCGAATGTAGAGCTCTCCTCATCAATTTTAAACGCCTTAATTTGTGACTCTCCGCTTTTCCGTGAAAATGCCTTATTTCCTCTTTTTTAGCTTGCATTTTTTTCGCCTCTCTTCTGACCCTATTTCAGAAACAAAGAAATCTTAATTGAATTTTTGAAGGTCTTTTAAAAGTGGTGGTACTTGTCTTTGATTGCCCTCAAATGTCCGTTTTGACGTGAGGTGGTGTGGTTTATGATTCGTAGTGGTAGATTTTTGTCTAAATCAAGTTCTTTTTTCCACACTTTAAAATGATAATTCATTTCAAAAATTTGGAACAATTTTCAGAGATTTTGGGAAGATAATGTTTTACCAAAATTTCAAATGCTTATATTTCATTAACTGGTCGCCTGATTTCTTCAAGTTAATCTGTCAAAAAGCTTAATATAATCTCAACTCTGACACAAAACATAGTTTTTTTTAATTATCAAAAAAAATGCTTACTATTTTTCAAAAGATTAACAAAATTCAAGCAAAATGATTGGCAATTTCAAAAAACGGATTTTAATTTTTTAAGCAATTGCTGACAACAATTTTTTTCCAAAATTTTTTTCATACAGAAACAATAATATTTTTACAAAAAAGTTTTGCCGTTATACCTAAGCAATAAGCATTTGAATAAGTTTAATTTAAACGAAAAGTTCTGTAATATTTCATTTTTCTACGCCTCCCATAAACGCAGTAAAAAAACCATATTTGTCTATTAATGAGTCCTTTTTTCTAAAATTAGTCAAATAATTAATGACAACAATTTCTCTGCAAAACTTGTAACAATAGACATTAATACCCAAAATTTATATTTTTTATTTTCGACTAGTATTAACTTATCAGTTTCATCCTTTAAAATTTGTTATCAAAGAGAGTTCATATCCTGCTGTAAAGTATTCTCCCATCTTTCAAGATAACTTATCCTGGAAGTAGCAAAATATTTTTTAATCGTACTAATTAACGCAACCGGTATGAGATTGTAAACAGCTTAAATTAAGGGGGTGACAATAAAACTATTTTCGGCGATATCGAGGCGGATATCCTTAGTTCTCGCCCGTTCAAAATTGTGAAAAAAAATGAAAAAGGGGGCGCCGTCGCCTGCTTGCGCACCCCTACCGCTTGCGGCGCACGCCTCCCCAATTCTACAAAAATTTCCAATTTATACTTCAACATTTTCGCTTTCTTAAAATTTCCAGTTTTTTTGACCAATTTTTTAAATGACCCAACTGAATGCAAACTGCGGAATTTGGACGCCCTAAGGAAAAAATATTATAATTATACTTTTTATTCGACACGAAATATACTGGCTGCGAACCGGCAGGATTAAAACAAAATAAAAGTTATTACAGCCGTTTTTCGGTGTGTGTGTACTCCGTGAAAAACTGTGAGGAAATCAAAATAGAAGAGAAACACTTATTAGAGACATTTTTTGACGGACAATTTATATGAAAAAAAGACTAATGAAGATTATTTCCTGAATGAGGTCGCTTGACATTTTCCATCCTATTTTTATCTGTTGGGAGCTTGAACCCTACAAATCGACCTCAAAGAAAGAGCCAATTTCGAAATCGGTAAGTTGACAAAAATGTGTATTTAATTTTGAAATTTACAATTAATTTTTATTAGAGAAAAAAAAGTACCTCCGAGTAGGAACGAATCGAGGTTTTTAATCCTATCCTCGTCATTCCAGAAATAATAAAATACTTTGGAGAACAATCCAGGCCCTCGAAACCAAAAAGAAGGTCTAAAAAAAGAATCGGCCCAGTTCCCAGAAATTTTCGGACGAATTATAGGCACAAAAAGCCAGCGGGATACTTCCTGCCCTATCAACGGCCAAGTCCGGTGCGTAGAGAGGAAAAAAAAGCTCGTACACTACAAATTCAGCCCCGGTTGCGCTAAGTAGGAGTTCTGAAAAAAAGTCGAAATTTCGAAACAAATCGTACCAGAAGATAATTTAGACTGTCCTAGCAATGGCGGGCCTTCAATTGGTTTACTTATATCCCGACATTATCGTAATTTTTTTGCAAAAATAAAAAAATGAAAGATTTAACTTTTTGTCTTTCAGTGGCCAAAACCGGGCCAAATATCTCCGTAGCGAAAAACCTGTCCCGTTAAACGGAAACCATTCACCAAAAGAGAGTCTAAAAAATCGAAAATGGGGATTCGGATGAAAAACCAAGAAAACGAGGCGTAAAGATAAAAAAGAAAAATTTCCGTCTTGGGTGAATGACGCCCAATACTACCCAATTAGGCCAGTAGAATGCATCGAAATAACAACACCTCATAGTAAGTTGAAAAAAAATAACTTTTCTAGAAAATTGGTTTTCGCTGAAAAAGGTTTCCTAACCTTTTTTTTGAACGATCTGATATCTGGGTCAAATTAAGGATTGGGATCAATTGTATTACAACGTTAACCTCACTAACTACTCTACTTCATTCAATATCTGATTAACTTATTAGTGAATAAACAATTGCTCACCGGATAAATCTACGTCATTTTTTTTTCTTCTGAAATATTGCCTCATTAATCTGGAAGGTATCAAAAAAAGTAGCCGATTTTTTAAAGGGGTTCTATAAGGCAGTCCAAATCTTTTGAACCAGAATATGCCTATCCGCGGCTGATCTCTGTTTTGACCTCGACGAAGAGCTTGTTAGTTATAAATACACACCAATTTGTAAAAAATTAACAAAAAATTTTCCAAAAACATCGATTTTTTCTCAGGTTGTCAAAAATAAAATGTTTTGATCTCTAGCGCTCCGAAGGATTCATATTTCGAAGATAGTTATAGAATATCAAATTCCAGACAAGTGAAATGCTTACGATTCGTTTGTGCTATTTAAAACGCAATAGCATGACATTGAGGTTTTAAAAAAGTTTCAAATTGGTCGCTCCTGGGAGTTAAAAACTGACATTTGAAAATTCCAAAAACGCAGTCATTTTTCTTCCAAATTGTCAGAATAATCTGTTGATACCATGTAAAAAAATAGTTTTGTAAATCACTTGTAAAAAAAAATATCGGCTGTCCCGTGGCCAAAATACCAAAAAATGGGCCTTTTTTGGCCATAATCGAGAAACATTTTTGAGGAATAAAATTCGAAAAAAGCGTGCAGTCATTTATTTGCATGCTTCTTTCACAACTTATGTGTGAGTACGAATATTTTCTGAAGTAGGACGAAAAAACAAAAATATAAGGCTTTAACAAAAAAAAAATTATTGCTTCAGGTTAACCTCATTTTAACACGGTTGATTGTAAAATTCGATCTTGAAAAATTTTCAGCAAAAGTTGTTCACGTAGTGAGATTAATGAACTATCATCCCAGAGTTTTTTATGATATTATTATGTAGCAATAAAAAGTAAGAGCGGTCGAAAAAACAAGTCTGGCTGGCCTAAAGAACCCCTTAAAAGCCATTTTAACCAAAATACTAAATTGTCATATTTTATTTTTTTTCAACAACCCTTATCATCTTATCATTTGAATAAAAACTTGCAAATCCTTACATCGGGCGAACATAATTTGCGGGGACTGTTTCATCGAAATGAAATTTGCAAATTAAAAATTTTCTAAAACAATATTATTGCTGAGAAATAATACTTGAATGACTTTTTACCGTTAAAATTTGTTCAAAAAATGAAATTATTCTTGAATCAAGATTAATTGAGAACAAGAAAAAATTAAAATTAAGAAACACTATTTTATCGGAGTAAAGTGTAATTTTTATAAATATTTTTTTCTTGCAAACATGGATTAATAAAGCTTCAAATTTTTTTTTTAATAAATTTTTGCTTGTTTTCTAAATGCAAACCAATACCGGGTGCATCTTGAGGCCTTGATGCGGACTGTCACTTCTCAGGTGCAATTGTTATCCCTTAATATATATTGCTCCTCCTAACCCCTAATGCATAACAATTTTCGGAACTTCATTTTTTGTCAAATGTCTTGGGTAATTTTTTTCGATTAAATCTATCCACACGAAAAACCTGGATTTTTGAAAATTGAATTAGGACCAAATCGTAGGGTTTTACTCCAGTTGGAAGCAAAGCTACCAGAATAGGGTTATCGGCACGTAATTGTTAATTTTGTTTGATCCGGGAAAGTTTTTCATATGCCACTTTTTGGGCTTTTTAAACACAATGTATCAAGAAATTATAATAAAGACGATCTAAAATAAAAAATTTCGAAGGTGAAAAAATCTGAAACTCAAAAAATATTTGGGTCTCAACCATGAAACCGAATAAAATTTTTCACAAAGAGTTTCTCTAAAATCGGGGGACCGAATTTTTGAGCCTTTTAAAATTTCAAATCGGTAATTAATTTTTTTAAACAAAATAATCATATTGAATGAGAAAATTTGAACAATTAACAACAATATTTTGGAAGTCTATTGCACAAGTGAAAAAATGAACGATTTTTGATTGGTCAGAAAACAAATTAAAACTGTAAAAAACATCTTTTTTGCACCAATTTGATTTCACTAATAAGATTATATAAACTAATCAAAAATATTGGCAGTTTGTCTATGAGGAAATATCATTTTATATTATTCCAAATAGCCCGGATTTTCCAATTTTTTTTTGGTCTCGCATGTGTTTTTTTGGACTTGGTCTGAGTTTTTTTCTTTTTTATTATCCTTAACAAGTTCATTCCGCCTTCCTAAACCATTCCTTTCATCGCGGAACACTTTCAAATCTCGAAAAACTTTTGTCTTTCTAACCCCGGGGCCCAGTTGGCGTTTGAAAAAGATGAAGAAATACAAAAAAAAACTTCTAAAACTAATATTGGCTTCCAGGCTTTTTTTCCACACAGTTTAACGTATTAACGTTATCAAAATGATATGAACTTCGCTATTGTACTCCAATAAATCGCTAAATCATTCGCGGAACGCCGGAAGGGGGGATTTCTAAAGAACTACAAAGGTAATATTTGACGTAGAAAAGAAAAAAACTCGCTTTCTTGATCAAATAAAAATGAATCAAATAAGAGAATTTTTTTGTAGCACTATTAATATTCACAATTTAAAATTGTGAAGGGCCCTAAATTTTTAGGCATAACTGGAATTTTGGAAGAAATATTAAAAAAACTCGAAAGTTTGAAAAGTGTCGGAAATTTTTTCAGAATTCTGAAAAAATAAATTTTGGGTGTTCCGCATCAAAAACTGATTT
The DNA here is from genome assembly GCA_004367855.1 of Oikopleura vanhoeffeni. NCBI lineage: Eukaryota > Metazoa > Chordata > Appendicularia > Copelata > Oikopleuridae > Oikopleura > Oikopleura vanhoeffeni. Next base: position 103,016 of record SCLH01000301.1, on the reverse strand, counting down.
TCACAGATTAATGGTTTGGTTCAAATTATTAGCCTTATCAAAATCGGACAACTTTTTGAATTTAAACGTATGTCTTCAGTCTTTGGTTTTCTAAAAATTGGTCATAACGCGGTTTTTTTTCAGACTGCGGAAAACCGCTAAATAAAATCTCCATTCAATTAACTCCCGATGGTTTTCCTATTTGTGTTCTATTTCGCCATGAAAAATGATTTCAAGATATGACGAGTAAAATCGTATATTAGATCAATTTACTATGACGAAATATAACTGAAAATAGAAATCACGTCACGAAACATGTCGCAACTTCTTGTGACTCGAGTTTCAGACCTTTAGTAAAAAGGGAAGGTGAGACCATGACTTCACAAAAAAAATCCCGTGATCGTCACACGCGGATGAATTAAATTATACTTATTTATAGATAAAATTTGGATACATCCATCCGGCAGATTTCTCCAAAAATATTTATTCTCTAATGAGAAACCAAAAATAGTCGTAATATTTGATTTCTTAACTTTTTATATGACAAAAAAAATATAATTTTTTTAAATTTGATGAAAAAATTAATTATTTCCCTATTTTTAAACGATTTTATAAATTTGATTATAATCTGAAAAACCCGATGAAGTTTAAATAAGAATCGACCGAGTTTAAATGGCAGTAATATGTCTACCTACGATTATCGAAACGTCATTTTAACTATTTTGCCGACTTCCCTTAAAGAGCTGAAAATAACGAGGGTTCTATTTTTTTATTTTCAAAGTTATTACTAATAACTTATCCATTTAATTTTGTTTTTTACTGCGGAATTTAATAAGAAACAATTAATTAACTAAGCAAAAAGGTAAACCGTATCGTTTAACATTTGAATTTTGTTCAGAACAAAAAAAAGCAGATTGTGGAAAATCACAAGTGCTCTGAACTGAAAACTTTAAGATTTTTTAATAAAATTTTGTCCAATTTAAAGTGAACCTAATCAAAATTGTTTTCCGTGTCAAAATTCGGCCATGAAAGCACTTTCAAAAACCTCATTGAAATCGGGACAAAAGTACCATCGAGAAAAAGCAGTGTTTGTGCGAACTTAAAGGTGATTTGAAAGCCAGATTTAAAGCAATATTGCATAACCCCATGATTTCTAATCCACCTCAAGTTTCCGGTGCCACCTTGCCAACCACACACACAGTTATTTTAGTTTTGGAACTTTGGTTTATCAAATAAGCCTTGAAAAATAAAAATGAAATTAAGAAAGAGATAATAAGTAAACAAAAACTGTTATTTGTTTTTATTTCCAATAACTTAAATTTGTCATAGGCAAAATTATATGTAAAATAAAGCGAGCACTTGAATTTGAAGGTAACTTTTTGTCAATTTTTTTAAGAATGTCTAAATAATTCCAGAAAATGAATACGAATATACCATTATCCTCAAAACTGCCACGGTTAACAGGTTTCAATTGTACTAATCGGAGTCCATAGGTTATACTTTCATATCATTTTTTATTAAAATTTTTGCCTTTAAATTAAAATGAAGTTAATAGAAGTAAATCTAGCGAACAAAATTGGTGTTTTACTTTTTCCCAATAATTCCCGGTGGGGTGCACCTACTTAATTTGTCAAATACCATGATTATATATTTCTGAAACTCTTTTTTAAGACCCCGGTCGGGGTCATATTAACATATTATCCATCACACAGTTAGACCGTTTCCTATCAATCAGTCCCCTTAGTTTAGAAAATACTCCAGCCGATTTTTGACATAAAATAGATAATGATCTTTGCGCGATGGAGGGTCTAAAATCCTCAACGCGGCCAAAATAAATCATAGTTTCTGACTGTAGGGAAGTTATTAAAAATTTATATTCAATTTGCACTTCCGATATAATCATTTTTTTCTTCTATCTGAGAAATAGGATTTGAAATGAAAATAAATAAATTTGGGGTTGATGATAGCAAATTTTGACCAAAAGAATTCTTCTGTGAAAAATTAATTGATAATCCAATTGATATTTTTATCAAACTTTCAAAGACGTATCAGTTTGTTTTTTTAAATTAGAACTACAGTCCACTTAAAAAAAAAACGAATAATCTGCCTATTTCAAATTATTTTTTGCAAAATTAAATTGCAAAACTCTATAAAAATACCATACTGANACCAAAAAGGAATATAAGATGAAAATTGAAACAATCGAAATCAATTTTCAAAAATCGCATACATTTGAGAAAATATTTCATATTAATTCGCATTCTGAACAGATTTCAAAAGCTCAAGCATCCGACGAAATTCTTAACTTGTGGAGTTGCCTAAAATAAATATTTCCTGGAATTCAACTTTAAAACAGTGTGATAAATATAAAACGGACTTTGCCAAGTTAGCTTAAGGGGGTAGCAGCGATGTGGCCGATTGGTACATTTTTTCGGAGTGATTTTTGAAAGTAAAAAAAATGTGAAAATTTTTTATTTTATTTTTTATCTTTAATAAAAGTGTTAATTCTTGCAAACTTTTATATTTTTAATTTCTCAACATACTTAAGTATCTGTAAAAATATGAAAAACCACTTTTCATTACAACTCCATTTCCAACTTGACCCGATGTGAGAATTTTTTTTGAAGGCAATATTCATAAACCTCAAGCATTTTCGGGTGTTGCGCGCCAATTAGTGGGAGAATCATTATCCATATGAAAAAATTTCCTAAATATGAAAGATTTTTTCCATGAAAAAAAGAGAAAAACAGCTTTTTAGGAAAAAAAATTGACCTTCAATTGCGTTGAAATATTAAAAAATCTCCTGACTTTGAAAAGAAAAGTAGCCTATAACACCCGAAATTTAAACCGGTATCACAAGAAAGTGTTGTGAATTTCATCAGTAGTTCAGAAACGATATTCCCTTTCATCTGTTGAAATACGGAAATCAAATAGATACCAAAAAATAACACAACTGATTCGGTTTGATTTTTCAAGAAGAATTCAAAAAAGCATTAATAAAAATTTTTCGACTTGATTTGCGAAAATTTTTCGTAATATTTCTAAAAAAAATCGACAAAAATGACAAATGAACATGTTATGATTTTTTAAACAGCAATCAAGAAATATGTAAACATGAATGAAAAAAATTAAAGTGGCTATTATTTTCGTTTTTATTCACAAATTTCAGAAAAAAAATATTTTGGGTGAAAAATGCGTGAAATTTTAATAATGTTTTGAATTTTTTTAAAAATTTTACGAATTCAAAAATAACAGTTCGAACTCAAATCTTTCCTAAAATAGATAAAAAAAACATTTTATGAGCTGATATACATTTATTCTGGTTCAGCTAACGATAATAAGCACAAAAAAATAAACCAACTAATTATTTTCGTAAGTTAAATTGACGCCAGTCTTCCACATCGCTGCTACCCCCTTAACCAACATCACCTCAAATTGACTAAATTTCAACACCGCTACAACATGCGATATTTTCAATCAAGTTTTTCGGATCTAAATCAGGATAAAACCGCAACTTTCTTCTTATGGCATTTTTTAGATTTTGTTATTTTGACTTAATTTTTGACTTAATTTCATATATTCAATAAAAAATAAGATTCAATAAAGTTAAATTCAATAATACATAATAAACCAAAATATTTAGCAGAAAAATTCTAAAATTTTAGTTTGACTCAATTTTTGATGAATTCTTATATTTGAGAATCTTCGAAATTTTATCAATATTTTCATAAATTCCATTCTTTTCTTTTTTTAATTTTCCACTGATTTTGTAGGTTTGATATAAATTTCAAAACTATCGGCAGTGATTTTTTCATCAAGATTTTTTTGAATTTAACAACAAAAAAAATAAAATTACACAAAATAACTTAGTTCAAGGTTATTTTCCTCAAAAAATTGTGAATATTTTGTCAAAAAATTTACTTTTTTAATAAATGGGCTTGTGTCTAAAAATAACAATAAAATATAGATAGTATTGGCGAAGGTTTTCGACTATTTCCCCTAGATTCTAAAAATGAAAAAAAATAAATATAAGGAAAAATTAGTTTTGCATGACTCTCAATTCAGGTATCCTTTATGTACTTTCAATACTACAAAAATGTACTATCAAGATTAGTCAGAATATTTATTAATCAGAACAGTGTTCTGAAAGCACCCTCAAAAGATCGATTCAACTTTTCCAGATAACCGAAACTTTCCCGATACTGATCTCTGCGTCAAAATCCGTCTCTAAAATCCGGAAGTCACTTCACACTATCAGTGACGCTAATCCCAAACAATTTACTCCCACTTTCATCGACTGGAAACTTATAATCAAAAGATAGTCTTTCTAGACTCAATAGTTTAAGAAGGTTATAGTCGCTAGTTTTTTGGGTGGTATTATCTATACTATACAAAGCTGTCAATGGGATAAAGAGAAAGCAAACGGCGAATTTGGGGGGGTATAAAGAAGTGAATTGCGGAAGCGGGAACCCCCTTAAAAGTCTTTCACCCCGGATGGATTTTCTAGTTGAAAAGCATTTTGCAATTACATTAAGTTAACAACTATTGTTAACTCTAACCATTATTCATCTTTATATAATCATCTTCTTAAACAAATTATACGAAGAATTAGTATGAAACTTCAAACAAAATATGGAACTGTGACGATTTCCTGAACTCTGATTATTAAAGAATTGTGCATACTTTTCAAAAACTAGAAAAAACCTTGAACTTCACAATTTTCGATTAAAAGAGGTGTAGGGTCTCTTGGTAAACTTTGATCCATAACAAATAACAGCATTGTTAATATGTCACCGAGATACTCGAAGTCTAACAAATAGTATTTTAACATTTTTAAATTAATTTAAATCGAAAAACCTGATTTTGTTGTGTATAAATTTCGGTAGTGTTTATGACTGAACGGACTTGACCACGGAGATTTCGAAAGTTCTTTTTAAACGATTTTCAACCCTGGGAATGTCGAAATTATATTTATTATTTTTTTCATTGAGCTCAGGAGCGCCCCAACTGAATTGTTTTCATCTGAAATAGTTAAAAGTTTTAAGTGTTTCGAATTAAAATGATATTGCAAAAATTTTAAAAAAAAATTTTCGAAAAACAAATTGTATAAAATTAAATATTCAATTTGTAGCCAAACAATTAAGACATTTTTTGGATTATAAATTTTGGATCTTCCAAATTTTTAATAAGGGATTCAGAAAAATTGAAAGTAGAAATAAAATATAAATTTTTTGTCTAATATTTGGCTATAATACGGAAGTTCTATCCATTTTGGACTATTGTCGATCTTTCCCTTTAAATAACTTAGAGAATACTCGTTTTAACGAACTACGTTCGAAAAACCAATTTAAAAGTTCCTCTAATATTTTTACGGAAACTCCGGTATTTAACTTTTTCCATTGTTTAAGATATTGTATTAATAAAATAATTTTTTTTTGTCAAAATAGTATTTTTGGAAATAACTTCTTCCCGCACCATTTCCTCAATTTGTAACGTCGCGCGACTAGATTATTATCTTAATTTTTGGTCCTGGAGACCACTTTTTTAGTTAAGAGGGGTGTTCAAAGATGATAATTATATTATCTGATCAAAAAATATCGCATTTCAACGGCAAAAGATGCAATACCCTTTTCCTATGAGGCGTCTTCCATTGCAAAAGTGAATGTTTTTTTTGGTCAAACATGAAATGTGGTATCCTGAATTAAATCTAACGTTTGTTTGGCGAAAAAATTTATTGCATTCACTTTAATTTTGGACAAGTCGTTGCCCAACATGTAAATTAAGCGATATAAGTTATATATCATATAACCCTAGTTTTAGTCTTATGTGAATAAGAAAAAAAATTCCACTAGCACGCCTAAGTGCAATAATAATGTGAATCAAAAAAGTTTAATAAAACCATGTACCTAAATGTATCTTTGTGCATTTATAAAATATTGTTTATACCGTGCAGCAAAATATAGATGATCCGAATTTTACAGAAAAACACACAATGACAACAAGTATACGCTAATACGCTTCACATTAACTACATTGTATCAAAATTATGTCGAGAATCAATTTTATATATCATATTGAATCCGTAAAACAAGCTTTTCCAAATATCATTTCAGCTTACTATCTATTTTTAGACATAGGCTTAATTATCTCAAATAAGAATCAATGTTTGAAGCTCAATCTTTGTTTTCGTTCGGATAAACTCGGAAATTACATCATATCTTCTCCCTGATTTTTCCTGTTCATCCGCCTTTTATGACGTATAAAATTTAAAATATGTTTTAAGGCTATAGACTATAGAATATCCCTTTACGAGGAAAGTAGATATTTTCTAGTTTGGTCTAGTATATTATGAACGTTAAGTAGTACCAATGTACTAAACCAAATTAGAAAATATCTTTCTTCTTCGTAAAAGGATATATTTACTTTTATATTTAACTATCACATCTTGTTAAGTTAATTTCAGCAATATTGACTAGCAATTCTTGACTGAAATTTTTCAATGCAGACATGGGACTATATTTTTTCTTCATTTTGACTACAAGGTGTCAAAAAAAATAATTCAATCAGTTTTGCTCTCTAGTGCTACTCGACTCGAGAGGTTTTTTCTTTAAATCCCCCACGTACTTGTTCCGAGATTTGTCGCTAAAACAGTAATTTCCACAAATAGATTCCTTTGCCAATTTCTATGACTACTAGCCAAAAACACGCTTTTGCTTTAATCATCCGCATGATAAGATCCGTTATAGGCCGTTACCAGTATTGACCCTACAATTTTTCTTGCCGGAAATTTCTTATAATAAAAAATCTATTTATGGGGTTTTACGCGACTGATAATCTTCCCATTCGGCTACTGCTACCGGAATAACTTAAACCAAAAGCGGAATCATAAAAATGGTTATTAAGGCTGAGCTAGATCAATTTTAGGATAATTTGTTTCGTTTTAGTCAAAAATATAAATTCGTGTCAAAACAGTGAACACTTTAGCTTGAAAGACCTATTGTGTTTTTAGGAAGTGGCTATAATCTGTCATATATTGTGAAAAGTCATTTAAAATTAGCGTAGAAAAGCACAAACGGTGTCACAAATATTCTTGGATGGCAAATACAGGTGTTTCTGCCGGGAAAAAACGAAAATTTGAACAATGATTTTCATGTTTCTAGTTGTAATACAGGAAATTGCCGTTTAAAATCTTAGAAATTCCTTATTTTCACATTTAGAACCAGAGTATCGAATTGAGAGCTCTCCTCATCATTTTACGCACTTAATTTGTGACTCTCCTTTTCCGTGAAAATGCTCTTATTTCCTCTTTTTTAGCTTGCATTTTTTCGCCTCTCTCTGACCCTATTTCAGAACAAGAATCTTAATTGAATTTTTGAAGGTCTTTTAAAAGTGTGTACTTGTCTTTGATTTGCTCAAAATGTCGTTTTGACGTGAGGTGGTGTGGTTATGATTAGTGTGGTAGATTTTGTCTAATCAAGTCTTTTTTCACACTTTAAAAGATAATTCATTTCATTTGGAAATTTTCAGAGATTTTGGAAGATAATGTTTACCAATTTCAAATGCTTATATTTCATTACTGGTCGCCATGATTTCTTCAAGTTAATCTGTTCAAAGCTTATATGAATCTCAACTCTGACACAAAAACATTAGTTTTTTTAATTATCAAAAAAAATCTTACTTATTTTTCAAAATGATTAACATTTCAAGCAAAATGATTGGCAATTTCAAAAACGGATTTAAATTTTTTAAGCAATTGCTGACAATTTTTCCAAAATTTTTTTCATCAGAAAATAATATTTTTACAAAAAGTTTTGCCGTTATACCTAAGCATAAGCATTTGATAAGTTTAATTTTAAACGAAAAGTTTCTGTAATATTTCATTTTCTTACGATCCCATAAACGCAGTAAAAACATATTTGTCTATTATGAAGTCCTTTTTTCTAAAATTAGTCAAATAATTATCAACAATTTCTCTGCAAATTGTAACAATTAGAACTTAATACCCAAAATTTATATTTTTTATTTTCGACTAGTATTAACTTATCAGTTCATCTTTAAAATTTGTTATCAAAGAGAGTTCATATCCTGCTGTAAGTATTCTCCCTCTTTCAAGATACTTATCTGGAGTAGCAATATTTTTAATCGTACTAATTAACCACCCGGTTATTAGATCTGTAAACAGCTTAATTAAGGGGGTGACAATAAAACTAATTTTCGCGATATCGAGGCGGATATCCTTAGTTCTCCCCGTTCAAAATTGTGAAAAAAATGAAAAGGGGGCGCCGTCGCTGGCTTGCGCACCCCCTACCGCTTGCGGCGCACGCCCCATTCTACAAAAAATTTTCAATTTATACTTCAACATTTTCGCTTTCTTTAAATTCCATTTTTGAACAATTTTTAATGACCCACTGAATGCAAACTGCGGATTTGGACGCTACAGGAAAAATATTATAATTTATACTTTTTCGACACGAAATATACTGGCTGCGACCGCAGATTAAACAAAATAAAAGTTATTTACAGCCGTTTTTCGGTGTGTGTGTACTCGTGAAAAACTGTGAGGAATCAAAATAGAGAGAAAAACACTTATTAGAGACATTTTTGACGGACAATTTATATGAAAAAAGACTAATGAAGATTATTTCCTGATGAGGTCGCTTGACATTTTCATCCTATTTTTATCTGTGGAGCTGACCCTACAAATCGACCTCAAAGAAAGAGCCAATTTCGAATCGGTAAGTTGACAAAAATGTGATTTATTTTGATTTACAATTTATTTTTATTAGAGAAAAAAAAGTACCTCGAGTAGGACGAATCGAGGTTTTATCTATCCTTCGTATTCCAGAAATAATAAATACTTTGGAGAACAATCCAGGCCCTCGACCAAAAGAGGTCTAAAAGAATCGGCCCAGTTCCAGAAATTTTCGGACGATTATAGGCCACAAAGCCAGCGGGATACTTCTGCCTATCAACGGCCAAGTCCGGTGCGTAGAGAGGAAAAAAGCTCGTACACTACAAATTCGAGCCCGGTTGCGCTAAGTAGGAGTTCTAGAAAAAAGTCGAATTCGAAACAAATCGTACCAGAAGATAATTTAGACTGTCCTAGCAATGGCGGCTTCAATTGTTATACTTATATCCGACATTATTCGTAAGTTTTTTTGCAAAATAAAAATGAAAGATTTTAACTCTTTTGTCTTTCAGTGGCCAAAACCGGGCCAAATATCTCGTAGCGAAAACCTGTCCGAAACGGAAACATTCAAAAAGAGAGTCTAAAAATCGAAATGGGGATTCGGATGAAAAACCAAGAAAATCGAGGCGTAAAGATAAAAAAGAAAAATTTCCGTCTTGTGTGAATGACGCCAAATACTACCCAAAGGCAGTAGATGCATCGAATAAAACACCTCATAGTAAGTTGAAAAAAATAACTTTTTTCTAGAAATTGGTTTTCGCTGAAAAAGGTTTCCTACCTTTTTTTGTACGATCTGATATCTGGGTCAATTAAGGGATTGGGATCATTGTATTACAACTTAACCTCACTACGACTCTACTTCATTTCAGATATCTGATAACTTATTAGTGATAACAATGCTCACCGGATAAATCTACGTCATTTTTTTTCTCTGAAATATTGCTCATTAATCTGGAGGTATCAAAATAGTAGCGATTTTTAAGGGGTTCTATAGGCAGTCCATATCTTTTGAACCAGAAATGCTATCGCGCTGATTCTCTGATTTTTGACCTCGACGAAGAGCTTGTTAGTTATAAATACACAAATTTGTAAAAAAATAACAAAAATTTTCCAAAAAACATCGAATTTTTTCTAGGTGTCAAAAATAAAATGTTTTGATCTCTAGCGCTCGAAGGATTCATATTTCGAAGATAGTTATAATATCAATTCCAGACAAGTGATGCTTACGATTCGTTTGGTGCTATTTAAAACGCAATAGATGACATTGAGGTTTTAAAAAAAGTTTCAAATTGTCCTCCTGGGAGTTAAAAACTGACATTGAAAATTCAACGCAGTCATTTTCTTCCAAATTGTCAGAGATAATCTGTGATACATGTAAAAAAATAGTTTTGTAAATCACTTGTAAAAAAAATATCGCTGTCCGTGGCCAAAATACCAAAAAATGGGCCTTTTTGGCATAATCGAGACATTTTGAGGATAAAATTCGAAAAAAGCGTGCAGTCATTTATTTTGCTATGCTTCTTCACAACTTATGTGTGAGTACGAATATTTTCTGAAGTAGGACGAAAACAAAATATAAGCTTTACAAAAAAATTATTGCTTCAGGTTAACCTCATTTACCGGTTGATTGTAAATTCGATCTTGAAAATTTTCAGCAAAAGTTGTTCACGAGATTATGAACTATCATCCCAGAGTTTTTTATGATATTATTATGTAGCAATAAAAAGTAATGAGCGTCGAAAAAAGTCTGGCTGGCCTAAAGAACCCCCTTAAAAGCCATTTTAACCAAATATTAATTGTCATATTTATTTTTTCACACCCTTATCATCTTATCATTTGAATAAAAACTTGCAATCCTAATCTGGCGAACCATAATTTGCGGGGATGTTTTCATCGAAATGAAATTTGCAAATTTAAATTTTCTAAAACAGATATTATTTGCTGATGAAAATACTTGATGACTTTTTACCGTTAAAATTTGTTCAAAAATGAAATTATCTTGATCAGATAATTGAGAACAAGAAAAAATTAAAATTAAGAAACACTATTTTATCGAGTAAATGTAATTTTATAATATTTTTTCTTGCAAAATCGGATTAATAAAGCTTCAATTTTTTTTATAATTTTTGCTTGTTTCTAAATGTCAACCAATACCGGGTGCATCTTGAGGCCTTGATGCGGACTGTCATCTCTCAGGTGCAATTGTTATCCCTTATATATATTGCTCCTCCTACCCTATGCATACATTTTCGACTTCAATTTTTTTTTCAATGTCTTGGGTAATTTTTTCGCTTAAATCTATCCCACACGAAAAACCTGGATTTTGAAAATTGAATTAGGACCAATTCGTAGGGTTTTACTCCAGTTGTGAAGCAAAGCTACCAAAGAAATAGGGTTATCGGCACGTATTGTTAATTTTGTTTGATCCGGGAAACTTTTTCATTGCCACTTTTTGGGCTTTTTAACCAAATGTATCAAGAATTATAATAAAGACGATCTAAAATAAAAAATTTCGAAGGTGAAAAAATCTGAAACTCAAAAAATATTTGGGTCTCAAAATGACCAGAATAAGAGTTTTCACAAGATTTTTTTAAAATCGGGGACGATTTTGACCTTTTAAATTTCAAATCGGTAATTAATTTTTTTAACAAATAATCATATTGAATGAGATTTGACAATTAACAACAAATTTTGGAAGTCTATTGCACAGTGAAAAATGAACGATTTTGATTGGTCAGAAAACAAATTAAAACTGTAAAAACATCTTTTTGAACACACAATTTTGATTTCACTATAAGATTATATAAACTATCAAAAATATTGCAGTTTGTCTATGAGGAAATATATTTTATATTATTCAATAGCCCGGATTTTCAATTTTTTTTTGGTCTCGTCATGTTTTTGACTTGGTCTGAGTTTTTTTCTTTTTTATATCCTTAACAAGTTCATCGCCTTCTAAGACCCATTCTTTCAATCGCGACACTTTCAAATCTCGAAAACTTTTGTCTTTCTAACCCCCCTCAGTTGCGTTTGAAAAGATGAGAAATACAAAAAAAACTTCTAACTAATATTTGGCTTTCCAGGCTTTTTTTCACCAGTTTAACGTATTAACGTTATCAAAATGATATTGAATTCGCTATTGTACTCCTAATAAATCGCTAATAATTCGCGGAACGCCGGAAGGGGGATTTCTAAAGAACTACAAAGTATATTTGACGTAGAAAAGAAAAACTCCGCCTTTCTTGATCATAAAAATGAATCAATATGAGAATTTTTTGTAGCACTAATTAATATTCACAATTTAAATTGTGAAGGGCCCTAATTTAGGGCATATGGAATTTTGGAAGAAATATTAAAACTCGAAGTTTGAAAAGTGTCGGATAATTTTTTCAGAAATTCTGAAAAATAATTTTGGGTGTCCGCAGTCAAAACTGATTTTCACAGATTAATGGTTTTGGTTCAAATTATAGCTTATCAAAATCGGACAACTTTTTGAATTTAACGTTTGTTTCAGTCTTTGGTTTTCTTAAAAATTGGTCATAGCGGTTTTTTCAGACTGCGGAAACCCTAATAAAATTCTCCATTCAATTAACTCACGATGTTTTCCTATTTGTGTTCTATTTCGCCATGAAAAATGATTTCAGATATGACGATAAAATCGTATATTAGATCATTTACTATGACGAAATATAACTGAAATAGAAATCACGTCACGACATGTCGCGACATCTTGTGACTCGAGTTTCAGACCTTTAGTAAAAAGGGAGGTGGAGACATGACTTCACAAAAAAATCCGTGATCGTCACACGCGGATAATTAATTATACTTATTTATAGATAAAATTTGATACATCCATCCGGCAGATTCTCAAAATATTTATTCTCTAATGAGACCAAAATATTCGTATATTTGATTTCTTAACTTTTTATATGACAAAAAAATATAATTTTTTTTTAAATTTGATGAGAAATTAATTATTTCCTATTTTTACGATTTTATAAATTTGATTATTAATCTAAAAATCGATGAGTTTAAATAAGATCGACGAGTTTAAATGGCAGTATTTGTCTACTACGATTATCGAAACTGTTATTTAACTATTTTGCCGACTTCCTTAAGAGCTGATAACGATGGGTCTATTTTTTTATTTTCAAAGTTATTACTAATAACTTATCCATTTAATTTTGTATTTTTACTGCGGAATTTAATAGAACAATTATAAACTAAGCAAATAGTAAACCGTATCGTTTAACATTTTGAATTTTTGTTCAGAACAAAATAGCAATTGTGAAAATCACAGTGCTCTGACTGAAACTTAAGATTTTTTTAATAAAATTTTGTCCAATTTATGATAATCAAAAATTGTTTTCGTGTAAAATTCGGCATGAAAAGCACTTCAAACCTCATTGAAATCGGACAAAAGTACCATCGAGAAAAACAGTGTTTTGTCGAGACTTAAGGTGATTTGAAGCCAGATTTAAAGCATATTGCATAACCCCATGATTTCTAATCACCTCAAGTTCCGGTGCCACTTGAAACACACACACAGTTATTTTAGTTTTGGAACTTTGTTTATCAAATTAAGCCTTGAAAATAAAAATGAATTAAGAAAGAGATAATAAGTACAAAACTGTATTTGTTTTTCCAATAACTTAATTTGTCATAGCTAAGATTATATGTAAAATAAAGCGAGCACTGATTGAAGGTAACTTTTTTCAATTTTTAAGATGTCTAATAATTCAGAAAATGATACGATATACCATTATCCCTCAACTGCACGGTTAAACAGGTTTCAATTGTAACAATCGGAGTCCATAGGTTATACTTTCATATATTTTTTATTAAATTTTGCCTTTATTAAAATGAAGTTAATAGAAGTAATTAGCACAAAATTGTGTTTACTTTTCCAATAATTCCCGGTGGGGTGCACCTTACTTAATTTGTCATACCTATGATTATATATTCTGAACTCTTTTTAGACCCGGTCGGGGTCATATTAACTATTATCCATCACACAGTTAGACCGTTTCCTATCAATCAGTCTTAGTTAGAAATACTCAGCGATTTTTTGACATAATAGATAATGATCTTTGCGCGATGGAGGGTCTAAAATCCTCACGCAGGCCAAATAATCATAGTTTTGACTGTAGGGAAGTTATAAAATGTTATATTCATTTGCACTTCCGATATTAATCATTTTTCTTCTATCTTGAGAAATAGGGATTTGAATGAAATAATATAAATTTGGGTTGATGAATAGCAAATTTTGACCAAGAATTCTCTGTCGAAAAATTAATTGATAATCCAATGATATTTTATCAAACTTTCAAAGACGTATCAGTTTGTTTTTAAATTAGAACTACAGTCACTTAAAAAACGATAATCTGCCTATTTCAAATTATTTTTGCAAATTAAATTGCAAACTCTATAAAAATACATACTGAAAAATTGAGTTTTTTGCTTTACAGAAAAAAACCGCATCCTCTAAAAAAATATCTCCTGAGTTCGAAAGCATACAAAAGTCACAAAAAAATTTGAATTTCTAGATAAAAAAGAATTACCAAGGGGTTCTCGTTGTCAATTAATTTTTGCGTTATAACTTTTTCTGAGTAACAAAAAAAAAGAAAGTTTAAGAAAATTTAATTTTTGTAGATTTTGAGATATCTAATAAAAACGCTCGACCGAAAAATCTGCAACGATTATGATTTTCATTAAAATGCTTCGATAAAATTTAGAACGATCTGAGTAAAAATGAAAAAAAAAGTTTCGGCAGATTTGTCCGTCGAGCGTTCGTATTAGATATTAGATAGCTGTTGAAAATGATAAAAATTTGTTCTCAAGGTCAGGGATCGGATTTTT
>SCLH01000301.1:62469-79768 GCA_004367855.1 Oikopleura vanhoeffeni | reverse complement strand
TTTTCAAAATATTTCTAATTATTTTTGACCAAAAATTACTAAACCATGTCATATGGTTTTTCAAAGAGCATATAAAAAATATGTGTATATATTTAACATTTTCGTCGACATAGTCAACTTTAAAGTGTATTATATATCAAACGATATAGTATTTTCGTGTTTTATTGTGTTTTTTTGATATAATTAACTTTGGAAAAATCATCTTATTTTTTGATATACAGGGTGAAAGGTTTTTCCCTTCTTTTTTCCAAACTGATTACACTTGATTTCCGCCGTTTTGATTGGTTGAATCTGAGAAAACTCTTCTGACAACCAATCAAAACGGCGGAAATCAAGTGTAACCAGTTTGGAAAAAAGAAGGTAAAAACCTTACACCCTGTAATACACTTTTGAAAAATCATCTTTATTCTTTATTTTATGAAGTGTAGAAAACTTGAGTTTCTTTATAATGACCTTGCACACCTTTGTATTTTTTGCGATTTGAATTTCAGTTTATAAAAATACAAGATGAACAAGATAAATTTAACCTTCATTTGAATATAATTTTTAACTTTAATAAACAATCACAGTATCAAGTTCGTTCACGTAATTTTTTGTTAAGGGGTACCCCTCATGCGTTGATGATCAAGCAAAATGATCAAAACTTTATGTTCATATCTCTTTCCTGAAAATATGGACAATTTAAACAAAGTGGTAGTATTTTATCTCCATACTCCGTGAGAAAAGTTTTTTTTCATCGTATTGGAAATATATCGTCATGATTTTGATTATAGAAAAAACACAGAAATTAGAGTTTTGATAGTAACAGCTCTCCGCGAACTCATTTGCTCTTGATTTATACTATGCGTTAAACGTACTTCATGATTTGGGTTTCAAATTTTTTGCGAAAAAATCTAGGGTGGAATAGGCTTTTGCGCAAGACCCTCAAAATCAGCTTAAAAAACGTTTCTTGTCTATTGTGGAGCGAATTTATTTAAAAATTTTGAAACTGATAGTAACAGACCTGCATAAGTATTTAGTGGCTATAAAAGCTACGAACAAATTTCCTACCTTCAAAATCCACCACAATGAGTAGTCTTTAAGATATTTGCCCTAAAAAAAAAACAAAATCATGTTTTCCATGAGTGATACCCCTTAAATAAATCTGGATTTGAACAACATGTTCGCGTAATCACATGCCTAAAGTTCACTTGATGTCACATGTCTAGACTCCTCAAGTCTATGCAAGATTAATTATATCGACGAAAGATGACTATGTTCTCGAAAGATGACTATATCTACGAAAATGAAAAATATAAACAACATATTTCATTTCGTTCGCGAAAGAAATATGTTTTATAAAATTTAAAGTTTTTCATTAAAATCATGATTTGATTTTTAGCACTGTGTGTGTTGAAAATCAGACATAGTTGCAAATATCGTTTCCAGCAAATCATACCCAAGGAATATTTTGATGACATTTAAATTTTCTAATTATCATTTTTTTCAAAATTGTCATTTTCGCGCACTTTTTTGATCGATTTACAGCCGATCAGGGCGAAATTCAAAAAAGTACGACCGATTCGAATTTGTTTCATCACCCCTAGGGCTTGTTACATTCCGAAAATGACGTTTCTTACATTTCCACAGAAAAAGCCTTTTATCAAAATGTCGAAAAACACCTTTACTTGGCACATTCAACTAGATTGCTGACTTCTGAGGCAAAAATCGAAAAAAACATAACCGATTCAGTAAAATTCAGACAATTTTCCGGATTCTCGCTGAGGGACTCGTCTGTAACCGCGGTTAACCACATGGTTGATGGGAGTGGTATCAAACTGTCAAATGGAATCGTAGGATCAAAGATAGATCTTTTTAATGTATGTTTCAAAAATGTCCAGTCTAAATTTGTCTAACCGTACGAAGCCTCTGAAATCTCAAAAATCACTAACACCACCCCCTTAAGTTGAATAAAAACCTAAAAAAAACTAATTTTCAAAGAAAATGACCAAAAAAAAGTGTAAGTGACAAACGTCCTGACAGTTTCTCAAAAGTCCTGACGGTTTCCCAAACGTCCTGACACTTTCTCAAACGTCCTGACAAAAATTGTCAAATCATAGGTGTCAGGACGTTTGAGTATGTGTATTCATTTTCATAAAAAGTCTGAAAATTATTTTAATCAGTTTTTTCAGGTACCGCTTGAGTTGCCAGAAAAAATAACTCTAGGCTAGAAAATCATTATTCATCCAATTTTTTGATGAATAGCATCATTGAATTAAGTTCTAAATTCTCTATCTTTTTATATTTCCGAGATAAATTATAATAGGGATCCGAGAGCGGCTTTACCGGATTCAGTACAATTAATCACTTTTGGTCTTGGCGCGTCTTGAAACTTAGGCGGTAGAAATTTGTTTGAGCCACTTAAATGGCTTCGAGCGTTCAGAGTTAAAATTTATACTGAAGTAAAACAATTTCAGTACATTTTATTTGATTCATAACAAATTTCAATAAGTCTGCGACCCTCTTTTGACCAAAAGATGTTGAGGACCTCAACTTGAGGTTTGAAGTGGTCAACCACTGTATATGAATCACCGCCTCGTATGCAATTCAAATGTTTTAAATTTGGTCAATCATCAGGTTGATACTTGAATTCGCAGTGTATAAAGTCGGCTGAAATACTTCACACTCGTTCATACATCTACTATTATTAAGCATCATTCAAATTGAGCTTTCCGACCGCATACAGGGTGGAGATCCATATGAATTAAAAAAATATTTTCATTGTATTGAAATTGAGCCTTCTTTATTAATATCCATGATAAAGTAGTAGGTGAAATCATTTTTTGGTTTGAAAGATATATTTTGAATCTACTTTTATGTCAAAAACAACTTACGAAAATTTAATTATGTCTGCTAAAATAAATGCAAAAAAATGTTTGACAGCATGATTTTGACAGCATTATTAATGAAAAAATATTGCTTCAAAAACGGTTTCCATCAAAATTTTTAAGTTTCTACAAAAAGGGTTTCCATAATAAGACATTGCTTTCAATCAAAAGTAGACTCGCATGCGCAGACTGTTTTAGTTGCCGACATCACGGAGCATTTCACAGTGAATTGATGTACACTTTAAACCTATAAAAAGTCATAGTTTTCAAAATTTATTTCGGATCTCATTATACATGTATGTAGTTTTTGATTAAGTTTGAGTAATTTTAATTAATGTTTTATTGAGTAATTTGATTATTTTCATTTGGGGTCTTTGTGATACCGTATTTCTCGCAGTAACTTTTAATAGGAAAAGCTAGCCAAAACTGGTTACCAAAAACTTTTAATTCAGAGTTCGCGACAAAAACTTTGACTGGGACGTGTACGTGACCTTACATGATATTCACATAAAAAATCCTTATTAATGCTAAGAGGTGCTTCAAATGGCCAGAAATGGCCTTCAAATGGCCTACCAAAAAACAAAGTAATTGTTGAAATATGCCGAAGCCTTCGAACAGCAAATATTTTAACAATTATTTAAATTACAACTCAGAGATTCGTTAATGAATTTTGATCGTGAGAAATGGTAGAAATATTAAGTAAATACTCAAATGGTTGTTAAAATTGGGACGAGCTTTTTATATAGATATTAAAATTGTTTCTTATAAGGGTATAGTCGTGATGAAATTTGAGGGGTCAGGTGAAATTTAAGGGGTCAGGTATTTAGAACTTAACCATAGGGAAACGCATTTTCAAATTTTATGAAAAGATATCATTAGAAACTTATAAAACATTTAAAATTTTAATTTTGTTATATTTTAAACATGAAGTCTTCCCTAGTTCGAAGTTCTTCAAAAGTGACCAAAAGAGACTTCGGTAGGTGAAAGTTTATTTTTTTTTGCTTTAAAGCCAGTTTGACAACTGAAAAAAAATATTTCCTAGATATCTTAATTCATATTTTTCTTGTACAATTTGAATTATAATTTATTAAACAGCTGTTTTTATAAAAACTTTTCATAGAATTAATAATTTATTATCTTATTTATTATTTAAGTACTTTTTCTGAAATCTCTAGAATACCTGAAGTTCATTGTTGAATTTTAAAATTTGTGAAAATAGAATCTTTGATAATGTCATAAATACGAAACGTTAGATAATACAATATGAAAACAATTGACGAATTATTAAATATCTTTAACAAATTGCAAAAACGTACTATTTGAAGATTAAGCAGAAAATAATCAAGCTTTGAAACGGCTGCAACTACCCTCTGAAAATGCATTAGCAATTGTCTTTTCAAATTCTAACAAAAAGGCGTAATTTGCCATTTGGATGTTTTTTATGAGTATACAGGCGAAAATATCGAATAAATATGACCTTTAAAATGTGACCTTACATAAATTCACACATTTGTCGTCGATTTCCGCTTCCATTTTTCCCGAGATGGATACATAAAGGATAATTAATAGAATTAAGAGGCTAACATTTTAGCAGCCCTAGTCATTATTGACACTTATTTACTGACGACATAGTGAATAACTTTTTTCTTATCGCGGCAGGGGACCGGGCTTGGAACTGACATTCTTATCTCCCTTGAGGAAGAAAAATTACACTTAACTTAAATGTGAACCAGCGTTCAAAAATATGATCAAAAACAATTCCCCATTTACTAAATATATTTTGTCACCCAAAGTGCCCCTCAGTGGTAAAACACGTATACATTTTGGCTTTCGTCAAGAACTAATCCGATTAAGTTAATTGAAACAAGCATTGGTCCGAACCTGACGATTTTTACAACTTTTTTAAATCCCGGAAGAGGGGCCTTTTTTAGTAAATCATGCCAAAATTTCAGCTTGATTTACTAAAAAACCCCTTTCCGGGATTAAAAATATCCCTTTATCACACTTTTGTAAATATCCCGGCCCTTGAAAACACACTACGTTTGCTAATCAGGGCCGGGATATTTACAAAAGTGTGATAAAGGGATATGCAATTATTTGAACTGAACAAACATTTTTGACATTTTATACCTAATTGGAATTTTGGGCCTTATTTAAAAAATTGATTAGTTTAACTGACGGTAAATAAAGAACTGTTTTCTTGAAACACATTACTTGAACCAGGCTTGTAAAGGGATGCATCCTTAGCCGATTTTTCCATCCCTATCCCATCCCATTTTATCCCCAATTTGGGGATGGGATGCATCCCATCCATTTTTATTCCCATCTATCCCCAAAAAAGGAAGCATCTCTAGGGATGTATCCCCATATTATACATGTATGTTTAATGTTATTTATGTTATATAATAAGTTTTATAATCGAGGTAATTTAGGTAGGGTTTCCATCAATCATTTTTGGACAGGTTGGGATTTTCCACATAATTTACCTGGTTTGTGGGGTGAATTTTTGCTCTTTTGGTTGATTTGTAAAAATTTTTTTTTTTTTTTTTATTGCGCGTCTTTTGGTATGAACCTTTTTTCAAAAATATTTTTTTTTTCAAAAAAATGATAATCTAGTTCAAAAAATCGTATTTTTGGCCAAAATAGGGGGTTTTTTGGCTCCCAAACTCGCTAACACGCCTTGACAAGTGAGATTTTTTTTGAATGACAGATACATCAATTCCAGTGATGACGAGTGTAGTCACTGAGGTTGTTTTACGTTGTTTTTATGGAAAAATGTTTTTTGAAAGTTGGGTTTAAAAACTTTTTCTAAGTATTTCGAAAAAATTTGTTGAGAAATTTTTTTTGCGAGTGTTTCAGCCAATTTAAAAAAATTTCCAAAAAAAATTTTCGAAATTTTTTTTCATTTTTGTAAATCACCCGAACCGCTCGCAAAAAAATTTTTTTGCTACTAAATTTTCAAAATACTTAAAATAATTCGAGAATCTGAAACGATTAAAATTTTACAAAAATACCCCTGTCATTTGATTCACTCGGTAATTTTGAAAAAAATAATAAAAAAAATAAAAATTTGAAAAAAAATATTGACAAAAATTATTTTGATTAAAGAACAATTCCAATTTAAAAAAATATTTAGCGAAATTATATTTAATAAAGAGGTGTCTGTCTCCTATCTATTCATTGATTTGTAATCCAATCACCCGGAAATTTTAAAAAGATCTCTAAAAATGATTCAAAAATATTTTCTATAATAAATGTAATAGGCTATGAATTTGAAATCTTTTGATCTAGGGTAGTTTTTGACGCTGGAAATTTGTTAAAAAATGAACCCTTAATCGGCCGAAAGCCGATAAAAGGCGATTTTGTGATTTTTATTCAAGTTTGTAAAAAAAAAGCACAAAATCGGCCGAAGGCCGATAAAGCGGGATATAACATTTTTAATTTAATTTTGTTGAAAAATGAGCCCCAAATCGGCCGAAAAAGGGAGTTATTATATTTTTTATTTAATTTTGTTGAAAAATGAGCCCCAAATTGGCCGAAGGCCGATAAAGGGGGGAATTATGTTTTAAATTTAAATTTGCTAAAAAATGATTTCGAAATCGGCCGAAGGCCGATTAAGGAGAATATTACATTTAAAATTTAATTTTGTTGAAAAATGAGCCCCAAATTGGCCGAAGGCCGAAAGAGAGGGTTATTTTATTTTTAATTTAATTTTGTCGAAAAATGAGCCCAAAATCGGCCGAAGGCCGATAAAGGGGGAAATTATGTTTTAAATTTGCTAAAAAATGATCCCCAATTCTTGAGCAATGATTCCTGACTGAAACGGAGATATGTTTTCCTTATCAAAAACTTATGTGACATAAGTTATGTTCGACATAAGGACTGTATTTTGAATAAATAATGTGAGAATAAAATATCCTAGAATCACGAAGAAGCTGATGATGACGGTCCTCAGAGGACTTTTTAACTCATACTTTCGTTATTTTCAAAAATTCCTATCATGGACAGCCTTAAAAGTTATAACTTTCAGATCGTTACGATCTTTAAAATGTGATACAATTCGCCAAAGAAGAAAATGGTCCAAAAACGTTTACCAAATCAAATTTTGACTCTCTGGATTTTTTTTCAATTTTATCATGGAATTAATATATAATATATTATGAAGTAACATAATTTATGAAGTAACTACTTCAGGCTCAAGCCAATTTTTTAATAGTGGCGTTGCAATTATGCCCGAACTATGATGGAACGTGGCTAGGATCACCCACAACCCTTCAAAAAAGTCATTAAAGGGGGTGTGCATGTCTTATTTTTATGAAGACTTAGAGGCAACCAAATTGCTTCGAGATGGCTACAAAATGTATTGCTGATCAAATCCTCAAACAAAAATTTTCAAAATTTTTGAGTTTTTTGGGGGGTAGCCGCTAGCTCGCTGGTAAAAATGTACTTTCAGTTAAGTTGTTTTTTAGAATCTACGCGATGAATCATAGATGATATAGATGAATCGCCGATGATGTACCGACCAAAAATTCAGGATAATTTCCACTCGAGTCAGAAGGCTTCTGACAGAAGCATCGAATCAAATTTAGCATACAGTATGTCTTATTTTAACGATGATTCCATTACTCGGAATCGAGATGAAAATCAATCCCAGCAATTAAAAGTGAGGTAAAACAACATCGTCACAAAACAGTTGAACATGAGCCAATGATTATCGCGTATTTCCATTACGAGTCGTAATTTACGACGAATTTCGAATAAGTTATAATTAGATATTCATTATATTTAAATATATTAATTAAATATAGATATACAGTATATATTCAAGATTTATATTTGTGAAAGTAAAAAGTTCAAGGCACTTTTAATTGCAGTTTTATAGTTTTTACATAGCGTTACACTGTAAATTTGTTTTTAAACGGGAAACTTTAAGTTAATTATTTATATAATATCCCCTATTCACACTTTAGTTAATATCCCAGCCCTGATTAGGAAACGTAGTGGGTTTTTAAGTAGGAGGGCCGGGATATTAACGAAAGTGTAAATATGTGACATATCAATGATGAGGAATCCCAATTTTTGATCTTCAGGCCTGTCGATTTGCGTTCGAACTTATTTTCGAAGCTTTAATCGGTCAACGTCGTTATATCCGATGATCTCATCGGTCAAACTCAGGTCGAACGCGAAGTGGTCGTCGCGAACACAAATTCCTAGCTCTAGAGATTTCAATGTTACTTTTCAAAGTTATCGCCGTAAAAAAATAAAATAATATCGTGATATTTTTTATATTCATCCCAAACCTTTCAAACATTGAGTGACCCCTGGCTACTAGTCAGTTAGTTTTAACAACAAATATTAACATTATAATGATACTGAATCATAATTAAGAGATTTTTTCGGTAATTTTCATGGCCAGAGAGCAATTTTAAAATGTGCAAAATTGCAGCTTGTTTTAACTCACGATTGCTTCAGAACATTCGCATTTTTTCAAGATATATCAAAAAAAAACTTCAAGGATCGTGGAAAAACCACGCACTATTTGGTTGTTGTTTCCTGGTTATTTGTCTTTGATTTTACTTTAGCTCAAAATCAGAAAATGTATTCTTGACAACAATGGAGAATTTCTGTTTTAATCGTGTATCGACAGAGCTTGACCGAAAATTGAGAATTTTAAAACAAAGAATTTTTGGCGTTCAACTGGAGTTGACTCCCTCAAAATTGCATAACATTTCTTTGCAGCATGTAAAAGTTTTCCCTGATGGAGAACAAAAATCAAGCACTTATAAACAAGCATCAAAGCACGTCGACGGTCAACAACTTGCCTACTGTTTTGTGTTCAATCGAACCGTAAGAGTTGCTGGACCAAATACATTGCTAATTATTTCAACAAATTTGCAATGTAATAAATACAATCCACATTTAATTGCTTTCAACCGCCTTAAAGTAAATTGTAATCAAAACCTCAAATTGTGTGGCCGTGTCAGCAATATTGGCACTTTCGGCGAATTGGGCACTGTGAGTATCAAAGCTAAAACTGACACATCACCTCCTCTGATTTAATAACGCAATATTTATGTTGAATTTTATTTCAGTAAGCTGTAGTTAAAGTTGTACATTGTGAGTAAACATTTTCGTTTGAGTTAATGAACGTATCATCAGCTGATAATCGTCTTCCACCAAATGATGATTTTGAACTATTAATTGACAGCGAAGTCAACTGGGTCTAAGGGTGGGAATAGCCAAAATCCATAGATCCTGATTTTATGGACCAAAAAATATAGTGTTTAACAAGATTCTCAATGATTCATGTGAATAACACACATGAGCAAATTATTATTGTAATATTCTTAATCAGAATTTCTGGTATTTTGAAATCTTGAATTGAAATTCTTATATTCTAAGTTTGCAGCAAAATATGAACAAACTTTTTTTTGCCCAACTTTCCCCTTAAAATAATATTTCTTCAATTGATACTTCAAACAAAACTAAACCCCATTATTTCCAAGTGCAGACATTCTAGATTTCCCACTTCTCAAGTCTACGTATTTTTTCTGTGATTCTTTACTTTTGAATAATGGTCAAAAATGTCTAAAAATTACAAGTAATAAACATCTTTTATCTTCCATTAATTTTTAATTTGTTAGTTGTTTGAACATTAAGTTTGAACATTAAGTTCGAAAAATAAATCAATTCTATTTAGACAGAGTATTTCCACCTATTCGATTAGACCAGGGAAGGGAAGAAAAGGGGAAGGAATCCATCCCCTCCACGGGAAGGAAACGGAAATTCAGAGAAGCCAAGGGGAAGGGAAGGGATGAAAATTGAGAGGCTGGGGATGAAGGGGAAGGAGTTTTTGGAATTAGCTTCGAATATTTTTAAAATAATTTTTTTAGATATTTAACAGCAAATTTAGCAGAGAACAATTATATGCAGTCGGAACCCACAAATTTGAGCTAATAAAGCATTAAAAACAGAGTTTATTTTTCTCAAACATGCCTTGTTTTTCAAAAATAGTTCAGTGGTTCAGTTGCACGAGTTTTTCTCGAAGATGGATGGACCGATTTTGAAAATTCCGAAAATAGTTGAGAGTCAATGGTTTGATACCTTGCATGAAGCTTCGATTTTTGAACCCGATATCAGTTTTCTGCTAATTACCGGTTAAATCTTAAATTGTCGGTTTCTCGGTCACTGTTGGTGATATGAGACTGATTTTTTTACCTTTCGTCTTCAAATTTTTTGAACTTTATTTTTAGGAGTCAAATTTTGCAATATGACCCCACTTGGAGTCAAATTACAAAATGACTCATTTGGGGTCATGTTACATATCAATCGATAGAGAAATTCATTGTGAATTTGAATCTGCAAAAATATTTATTCAAAAATGAAATATGACCTCATAATCACCGAAACAAGGCTTATAGCTAGCTCGGAACTTGAATTTTTCAAAAGCTTCTCAATTTCAGCGATTACACGTTTATAGGGTGTGTCGATATCGGGGAAAACGAAAATGACGTTTGGAAATGTCAAAAATGAGCATAAGTGCCGCTAGAGAGCAAAATTCAATTATTTTGGAGGGGAAGAAGAGATGGACAGATAGGGGAAGGGAAGGGTAGAGGGATAGAAAAAGTCTGAGGATGCATCCCTTTTCCTAGCCTGAATTAGACTCTCACTGACTTAGATACCTTAAGGGTATGGTGGTTCCTAATGTTGAACATTTCTCGATAAAATATTAGCCAAACAGGGCTTCAAGGATATAATTCAGATTAGCCAGCTTGTAGAACTAGCCTTCATCTTGGGTAAAACATGTGTAAAATTGTTTTGCATGCATACACTCTCAGACACATAAGCGAGACAGGAAGACCTAAGTCAAAACGGGAAACCTATCTCCTCTCAGCTTTATTTTGAAATAACCTAAATTTTAACATAACCTGTATAATTAGTATTTAAAATTCTGAGGAGCGCTTTTGTCGATAAGTGCTATATATTTCTAGAATATGCGATAAACCACGTTTTTTCGACTTTGTTTCTATCGGAAAATCTATCTCTCCTAGGTTAAATTTCAAATTCACTCAAATTTTTGCAAACGGTAGTTCGAAACAAATAAAAACTTCTGAGGACCGTTTTTTCATTTCGACCCAAACTAAAAATATGAATTGTCAAGGTCACGTGAAAAAATTTCCGAAAAAATGTGCTTCGATTTTTTCGAAAGTAGGCTCAAAAGAAAGCTGGAAAACACTGAAGAGAAAGTTGGCTTAAGTCAAGCCGAAATTTGAAGCTTTAGTGGTCAAATTGAAACAAACGTTAGTTTTCCACTTAATTTTGAAAAAATACTCAGAAAAAAATCGAAAAACGGGAAATTTCGAAAATTTTTTTGTTCTTATTTGGGTTTTTGTGCTTTTAAAAACATAAACGATTGATTTGGTCCATTTCTATGACATAATAACTGCAGAAAATGTAGGAACCACCATACACCTTAAGGGGTGTCGTTGCATTTTAAGGCAAAAAATGGGGTTTCAATCGCCAATTGTTGCAAAAGTACAAATCGTCGGACCAAATTTAATGGAAACCCATCACCATTTATGGAAACCATTTTTGAAAAACAAGGAATTACCATTCTCAGGTATTACCTCTTTTTTATGAATTTGAAGAATAATCTTGCATCCTAAAAACAAATCGAAAGTGACAGATAGCTCGTCCAATCAGAAACGTGCTAACAAAACCGACGCAATTATTTTTTCAAAATGTTTCTCCTCCCTGGTTTTTCTAGGTACAAATTCGAAACTTATATGAATGTGCAGCTGCATACTCCGTGCAGATCAATATTGAGAATTTTGTCCAATTTTCTCGGATTTGACTTCAAAATCACCAAAAAACAGTATTTTGACCTAATTTTAGGGGTCTTAATCAAAATGTATCTCCTCCCTGGCGTTCGAAGTTACACATTCGAAACTTAAATGAATGTGCAGCTGAATAGTCCGTGCAGATCAGCATTGAGAGTTTTGTCCAAATTTCTATCTCAGTTTTCTATAAATCGGGTTTTGATTTTGCAAAAATTGATAAATTCTAACTTATTTCTTACAAAATATTTTTGAAACCCTCAAAAGTGCTTTCTTGACCATGTATTGAGATAAAAAGATATTATCTCCTATTATCTCAGGCGTCTATATTTTCATAAAAAAAATATTAAAATAAAATATGAAGAATTTGTTTCCAGTGCCTGATTGTGCGACGACCACCCCCTTAAGGAGGACTGTCGCATTTTAAAGGACCCAAAAACAGGGGGTATTTCAGCGTGCCTCAATGTTTAGAAACAGCAACGACACGAGAATATGTTTTTATATGTTGAACATTAATCTTGCTCTCCACAACAAGCTTTCGGAGGACCTCTGTACTAGCCGACCAATCAGGAATCGACCTTTCAAAATGGTGCACATTTTCCCTGTTCAAAAGCTAATCTTCCCTGGAGTATTTGTGAAGAATTAAGAAGAATAACTTTCAAATAGTTGTTAGTTATGACAACACAGAACGTGGGCAGAGCCCTAGTCGAGTTTCTACCAAAAAATTCATCCGGCGCTTAAAATGAGCAATAAAACTTGCCCAAAAGAAAAAAAAAAAAAAAAAAGTTTTGTTGGCTCATTTAAGTCGCCGGATGAAATTTTGAGTAAACTCGACTGAGGGCGTTGCCCACGTTCTCTGTGGTCATAAAGCTATTAAAATGTATTCATCTACTCTCAGAACTCAGGGAGGAGTACGGCTTTTGAAGTGGATAAATTAGTGCCACTTTTGACAAAGCGTCGTTCCCTGAGTTGGCTCGGCCCTAAATCTACCAGGCCTCCCGTGTGTTTGGTTGAGAGCAATTAATGTTCAATCATCCTAAACTGAAAATCCATATGTGTGCTGTTTCAAGTATTTCATTGAGGCGACGACTGACAAAACCAGTTTTTGGCCTTAAGAGAGTGCGACCAGTACTCCCTTAAGGGGTTGTATAGGCCGAGGGCTCATAACTTTTTATTCCTTCATAACAATCTTGTAAAAATGTCAAGAATGTTAGTTCGTAATCTCTAGAAGAAATTTTTATTCAAATTTTTATCATAGTATGTTCGACCAACCGGTAAATTAAGCAAACATTTTTTAATAAAAATTGTATTTTTTTTCACCTTTATTCAAAAGAATTTGATTTTTTTACAGCTATGTATATCCCTTTATCACACTTTGTTTAGAATGCGTAGCCACAACGTTAATATCACACGTTAAAAGGAGTAGTCGCTACGCGTTCTAACCAAAGTGTGATAAAGGGATATATATATCCTTTATCGAACGGAACTCCATCTCAAAAACGTTTTCAACGTCAGCACTTGGGATCGAATCCCAGTGAGGTCTTCTCTTTTTTGATAGTGTAAGGAATATTAATGAAAAAAATTTAATTGATTTGGAAGCAAACCGATGACAAAATTTCGATATATATGACAAACAAAAAAAGTAATATGGTTGGTTTTTTGATAATTACCCTATAAGTGCTTCAAAAATAACGAAAAGTGCCGTTTTTGGCCATTTTGCCACTAAAAATCGTATTTTTTTTATCGAATTTATAAATCAATTTTTATACGCAGTGAACATTTTCGAGGTAATTTAGAAAAAACTTATATTGTCCGAATTTTTAATTTTAGATCTTAACTCCCAGGATCACATTTTGAAATTAATTTTTTGAGGTCAAGGTCATCGTATCAAGTTTGAAATAGTATCAAAAGATTTGCAACTATCATGTTTCTGAAAACGGGATTATAAGCTATGGCCAAATTATTTATCGTTCTCGCGCAAGAGCAAAAAATTTCGGAAAAAATATCGCGTATAACTAAACAAGCTCAACTTATAACTTAAAATTCAAAAAATGACAAAATCAAGTCTCTAGCTTTTCTGTATCAAAAGATAAGACCCACCTATACAACCCCTCAAAAAGTGCCTAGAAAAAAACTCGGAAATTTTTTCGAAAATAGACCATGATTGTAAAAGCAATCATTCCCGACCTAATCTTCTATTTACAATGTAGATTTAAAAGCTGTAAATGTAAAAGTTTGCGTTCGAATTTTCGAACTCAAACCTTTTAACTTACAGCGGACTCCGCTGAGCGGAGATTTAAAAAACCTGATCGGATCGAAGAGTCAAAAAACCTGATCGGAAAGTCAATCTGATCAAGTTCTGCCGACTCCCGTTTTTAAGAAACCAATTACGAATATTCAAAAGTTATTACAAATATTACAGTTTCCTTAAATTTTTCAAATAATTTGTTAAATCATCACGAAAATTGACTTTTCCACCTTAACTCAGTGGAATTTGTATCTCGTCTCCAAATTGACGGAACATAC
The DNA here is from genome assembly GCA_004367855.1 of Oikopleura vanhoeffeni. Taxonomy (NCBI): domain Eukaryota; kingdom Metazoa; phylum Chordata; class Appendicularia; order Copelata; family Oikopleuridae; genus Oikopleura; species Oikopleura vanhoeffeni. Next base: position 65,538 of record SCLH01000301.1, on the reverse strand, counting down.
TGCCAGTTCGATTCTCGCTCTGAACTGTATCGCTTTCGGTCGGACTTTCTAATTTGTCTGTTCTAGAAACATTCGAATGTTTATGATTTTTAAACTCCTACAATGTCCTTTTAAAGGTCCATCGAACAGCGGAGGAGCTAGTTAATATGCCTAAAAATTGTTCAGAAGACAACCTTTCTTTTGTAGATATTGCCATTGTAGGGAGCACGAGAATTGCCATCAAAAGCTCTATGTAAATGTTAGTAACTGATTGTTAAAAATTCCAGAAAACAACTGTTTTAACTCGTAGACTCGATTTCCGGCAAGTAGTGACCATTCACCATTTAATCGCATTTTACGACGCTTAATCATTCATGACAAGACTAGTTATAAAGTTTAATTATTTTAAGACAATATACGTTAGTGCGTTTTTTTTAATTTAACTGTATTACAGACTTATTTTTTGCAAAAATTTTTCGAATCACCAAATAAAACCTTTCATCGTAATCATAAGAAAAATCTTAAGATTTTTTTCGCATTACACCAAAGCCCAAAAATGATCACGTGACCGTATATTCAAGAAATAAGCTCGGTCAAAATAGTATTGTTTTTTACAAAAATTGCTTAAAACACTATTTGAAAGAAAAGAAAACGTTTTTTAGATCTTTTTTTTTCATTACACCAAAGTCCAAAAACGGTCACGTGACCTTCAAATTAAGAAATAAGGTTTTGGTACAAGTTCACAAATAGTAGTCAAATTACACCGAAGAATTTGTGGACTGATAAACACCTAATTTATAAGTTTTTAACATAATGATATTTTCGAAAAACGTCACGTGATCATATTTTTCAAGAAATAAGGATTTATTTATGACATATTTCAAACCTTATTTTTGGATTATTTCGTCACGTGATTTTATTCGGACTTTGGTGTAATGAGAAAAAAGTCTTAAAAACGTTTGAAGTTCATCAACAAATGTTTTTGACGTAATTTGAGTATTTTTTCAAATTAACGTATATGGTGTATCGTATATCAAATTACCTTCAATTTCAAAGTTCGTCTTAGAAAATGTAAGTAGCCTCAAAATAATCGGAAGGATCGACTTTCTCCTGAAAATATGAGCAACTATGAGTCAATTATGTACTGAAATGGCGCCAAAGAGCAAAAACCCCCTTGTGAAATGTGACCATTTTGGATCTTTAATGACCTTTAAGTACATAATTGACCCATAGTTGCTAATATTTTCATGAAAAAGTTGCCCTTTCCAATTATTTTGGTTGTACTTTCAAGTTTATACGATGAACTTGAAACTGACCTTGACCTTGAACGAAAAATAAAATATTCCACAACAATTTCAGAGTCATTTTACTAAAGAATTTACTGGAAACATATAATTATTTGTAAACAGAGCAATAGCAAATCATTTGAAGTTTAATATAAGGTAGTTTTAAATATAAATAAAAATTTAATTTTGTCTTATTATGGCACTTTTAAGTGAAGCTGGAGGTAATTTTTGCAACTTTTTATTTCTTATCCTTATTAAATGCCTTTTGATTCGTTTAAAAAAAATTTTGTTTTTTAATTGTACAGCAAATTGGCTGAATATTATTTTAACCTAATAAAAAATGTATGTTAATAATGAAACTTTGCTTATATGGCTCGATTAAAAGAATGGTCACTACTTGCCGGAAATCGAGTCTGGGTACAGATAAACTTCGAAATTATACGAGTTAATGTCCGACGACTTCACGCCTTGAGTGATCATTTTAGCTGGAAACATAACTACTGAAATATAATCAATTGCTCAATGTTCAGTGCTCAAATTATTTTTCAGAATTTTTTTCGAACATTTTTCCAATTCCGACCAGTAAAAGCAGTATGAACCAGGATGATTTGAAATAAGGAATTTCAACACTCAAAAATGGGTATCGATGTTCTTAAACTATCTTGTAGAGAACTGAGTTGAAAATTTGTTTGAAAAATAAATGACGAGTTCTGTATAGTGAAATCTAAAGAGTTTATATTTGGGCCTAAATGAGAATTTGATTTCGAAAAATTGGCGAGATCAAGTTTCATAAAATTTGACTTAACTGAGGTCATATCACAAAACATGTTGCGGAGTCCCTAGACCCACTGTTCCATCGCAAATTTGCGATCTCGAATCTGAAACCGTTTTTGAATTTAAAAATTTAACCACCGAAATCAAATTTGTACTTTCAAACGTCTCTCGAAGACAAAATAAAACAAGGAAATTATTTTTATTATTATTTATACAATACTTAATTTCCGTAGTGTCTTCTGCACCATCCGTGGCGCAATGGCCTTTAATCGCAATTTAGGACCCTTATTCATGTATAAATCAAAATTTACAAAGTGATCGATCAACAATTTTGAGAGTAATTGAGGTTTGGTGCGTTTTTTGAAAATTTACTGTATACAGTACTTAATTTGCCTAAAATAAAATTAAATTATCAAAAAAAAGCCTTTGAGCGGGATCAAAAAAATCTAAGATTTTTCCCACTCACACACCACATGCCCCAAAACTGACTCACGTGACCGTATATTCCACGAATAAGGTTTGTAACAAGTAGTACTGTTTTGTTCCAAAAATTACTTATATAAATTTTGAAAAAGTGAAGTGGTTCTATTTTTTTCATTACCACCAAATCGTCAAAACGATCACGTGACCTTCAAATTAGGAAATAAGGTTTGGGTTCAAGTAAACGAATACGTGGATGCCAAATTACGGCCGGAAAAATTTTTTGGCCAAAACCACCTAATTCAAGAGTTTTGAACATAATAATATTTTTCAAAAACGTCACGTGAGATTAGTTTATGACATATTTAGGCCTCCCGAGCAAAAAATCAGCTACCCGATAAAAGGTTCTTTGAGTCTGATAATTCAGGACAAAGTGTAGTTTTTGACGATAAAAATTTTTGCTATAAATATTTTTTGGTGCAACCACTTGGTGGCGATGTTTCTGGCCGTCAAAGTTTTCTTTTTATAAAACAACAAAATGTTCATCTTTTTTCGCAATTTTAATTACCCTTTTTGTGTAGAACGTAAAATTCTGCTCCAGATTGACATC
>SCLH01000301.1:38186-51698 GCA_004367855.1 Oikopleura vanhoeffeni | reverse complement strand
TTTATGGCTCTATGAGTCTAGGGGTTAACTCGTTTTTTTTGACCGATTAAGTATATCTTCTTTATTTTCAAGAACTTTTTTTTTCATAGACACTACCCCTTAAGGGAGTGGGTGTCGCTGATTTGGGCCTCTTCCAAGGTCATTTCCCGCCAAACTAGCAAAGGTGATATTCCAAAAACATTTGTGACTAACAGAACCAACCTTCGTGGTAATTTTAAACTTAACAATAAGCTGATACAATCCCACCTACGCCGACACCTACGCTTTTAAAAAGCCTCCTAAAAAGACACGCAGTTAGCCCACTCCTTCAATTTTCATCATTTTTTATTATTTTTTTTGTATCAGGCTCCGGAGAAGCCTTACAAATACTGCAAAAGCGCTTTTGTTTTAAAATTTTGCTTTCAGCGGACAAAAACGCGAAAAAAACGAAAATTTAAATTTTGAAATGGTCAGTTTGGGAGGCTCAGGCAAAAGCTATCTCCTCCANGTACCTACTCCTTAAATTTTCATCATTTTTTTGTGTGAAGCTCCAGAGAAGCCTAACAAATGATGCAAAATAGCTTTTGTTTAAAAATTTTGCTTTCGGCCGACAAAAAAGCAAAAAAACTAAAAATTAAAATTTTGAAATGATCAGTTTGGAAGGCTCAGGCAAAAGGTATCTCCTCCACTAGTTTGAGAGATATAGTTTCGACTCATACTGCATCTGAAAGCACAGGACTTGTTTTACAATGCATCAAACAGTTTTTTTTGAAATTTTGCTTCGGCGTCTCTTGAGGGCCATGTCAACTTTTAGTTTTAGCCAAATTGTTTGAAATGGTCAGTTTGGGATGCTCAGGCAAAAGGTATCTCCTCCACCAGTTTAGAAGATACAGTTTCGGCTCATACTGCATCTGACAGCACAAACCTTGGTTGACAATCCATTGGAGAGTTTTCTTTGAAATTTTGATTCGGCGTCTCTTGGGGGCCATGTCAACTTTTCATTTTGAGCCTAAATTTTTGACAAAATTTAGAAACCAGAAAAAATGCTTCAAAATAATTTTTTCCGTAAATACAAACACTTTTAAGGATTTTGGTGCAATTTTTAACTCGGTAGCGTCAAAAGAAAACAAATGAGCGGACTTTCAATTTAAATCATAAATAAATCAATAATTTTTGTTTTCGTTTTTTTGCTGTTTTGGGCGCCGAAAGCAAAATTTTAAAACAAAAGCAATTTTGCATTATTTTTTAGGCTTCTCCGGAGCCTCACGCAAAAAAAAAATAAAAATGATGAAAATTGAAGGAGTAGGTAAGAAGCTTTTTAAAAGCGTAGGTGTCGGCGTAGGTGGGATTGTATCAGATTACTGTTAAATTCAAAATTACCGCGAAGGTTGGTTCTGTTAGTTACAAATGTTTTTTGAATATCACCTTTGCTAGTTTGGTGGGAAATGGCCTCGGAAGAGGCTCAAATTTGCAACACCCACTCCCTTAAGGCATCAAATGTTAATGAGAAAATATAATAATCCCTTTTTTTACCACGATTCACACAATTAAGTGCATAAGTAATACGAATTAAGGCTGAATTTGTAGTATTAAACCGCTAACACTTTCTTCTGCTATGTTTAAAAATAATCTAATATTTTCTTCAAAATTTTCTCGAAAAAAGAAGAGAAAGAAGATAAAAACAACTTTTATTGATGATTATTTCGGATGATGCGTCATGACTCATAGCCTATGAGTCATAGCCTATGACTCATAGGTAGTGTTAACGCCGACAAACACTCAAAAAACCAACTCGGGAACCGGTGGTCGGATTTTTTTCAAATTTTCAGGAATAACTAAAAATTACCCAGAAAAATAAAATAATAATAGTCAAAATATTCCAACTTGACTTAAAATGACCTAACGTGACCCCAGGTAACCTAGAAAAATTCCAGAAATCCTCAAAAAACCAACTCGGGAACCGATGGTCGGATTTTTTTCAAATTTTCAGGGAGACCTAAAAATAACCCAGAAAGATCAAAAAAGTAGTCAAAATATTCTAACTTGACTTAAAATTACCTAACGTGACCACAGATGACCTCCTAAAACCCAAAATTGTAACTTCTGAACCGCGTTCATCAACATAAACCGATTTAGAAAAAAAAGACTTCAAAAACAGGCAATTTAATAAGCGACAAAACCCACTCCCTTAAGTGGATTAGATAGATAATTCCGCAGAAACTTAATTCGTCCGAAAAATCAAATTTGTAACTTTGCTCTAATATAAGATAACTGTTGGTGAAAATTCTTTCGGTCATCGTTTCAGTGCCAAATTTTAATTATGGTACAGATACAAACATAATTTCTCAATAGTTTTCTAGAAGTTTTGTCACAAAGCACTATTTTCGAAGAAAAATTCAGATTATTTAGCCTCAACTTTATAATCTTCGACGATTAAAAACATGAAATTATTGGGTTTTACGATGAATTCACCACTGAAAAAATGGCAAGACGATTTTTAAATTTTAAAATTGTTTTTATTTAGAAAAAACGAAGATTACCGATTTTACGACAAATTACTTTTTCTTCGAATTACTATCTCCCCTGGTGTCTTAAAGTGTAAGGTAAAATTTTTTTTTTATTAATTTTTAAACTGTTAACACCATCCCACCGTTTGAAAATTATCTTATTGTGTTTATACGATTTCTAGATCAAAAATCGAAAATTTGAAAAAAGACGAAAATTAGAATTTTTGACATACGAAAAAAATATTTATGGCAGTTGGAGTGAAATAAATTTTAAACAGAGTGGCATGGGTCGGCTTCCCAAATTGGCAAGTTCGGTGTTAGTAAATTTTTTTCATTCTGGATTAAAGAGGGCTTACAAAAGGATCTCCCTAAACCATAGTTTCGTTGCAAAATTATGATTAAAGTAAAACAAGAGCAAGAAACAAAAGATGGCATTCTCATATTTTCAGCTGGTTGATTCCAGAAAAATAAGTTGAACAATAAATAAGGAAAATTTTCAAAATATTTCCAATTATTTTTGACCAAAAATCTACAAAACCATGTCATATGATTTTCACATAGCATAATAAAGAATATGAGGTCAACCTACGCAAAAAGTTAAAGTGGCCATTTTGAATGAGGTTTTTCGTTGATTTGAAAGAAATATTGGAAAAAATTTGAACAAAAATAAGGCATTTTTTACAATGTTCGGAACTTTTCTCAAAAATTTCTCATAATTTGTCGAAATTCGAAAATTAAATTCGAACTCAAATTTTCTTAAAAACCAATAATTCGAAAATTCTGTAGTTACAAAAGTTGCCTGGATTATGAAAAATTACCTTTGATGGTATACTTGAGAAGAATATATAACCCAGTAAAAGTTTTTATCAAGATCCCATATCCGTATCTGTCAAATAGCACCGACCCCTTAAGGAGTGGTTGTCGCTGATTTGCCTGCTTTTAGATGCGGTTTCTGGCTAAACTAGCAGAGGTGAAATTCCAAAAACTTTTTCAACGTAAAAGAAACAGCTCTTCGCAAATCAATTTTTAGAATTCAGTAATCTGATACAATCCAACCTACGCGACTCACATGAACGTATTAGTAAACCTTTACCAAAAACACTAAAAAGCTTTCTTCTCCGTCAGTTTTCACATTTTCATTTATTTTTTTGTCAAGCTCCAACTCAATCGAATAGAAGAATAATCTAGAGCTTTTTTCGGATTAGTAGTTTTAATTTCGATTGGACAACAATTCTGTGAACAAACGGTGATGCAACCGGTATATTTTATTTTGGGGTTGAGTATATTAAAAGATAAATTGACCTTTACGGAAATTTGTTTTTAAAATTCGGATAATTCCTTATTATTTTTGGATTTTAAGTGGTTAAGATTAATTGGCGAAAACAAAAATCAAGTTACAGACCATAGTTCTAATCCAAGTGAGTTCAAAATAGATAAAATATTAAATTAGACTTTTCTCTTTATTTCTGTATTTGGAAAAATAAAAAAATGACTATTTGTATAAAACTAGAAACATCATTTATTTTCGGTGTTTCGTTCTTCTTTGCGTAGGACGAATTGCCTAAGCCATAATCATGCTCGGGAGATTGTTTATCGGCTTTCGTCAAAAAAAATTCAGGTTGCCATCACCGTTTGTTCAGAAAATATTGTTATAATAGAATGATCAAAAAAATAAACCTTTCGCTTTTGTCGGACAAAGACTTTAAAAAACGAAATCTGAAATCGAGATTATAGGCTTTTTTCAAAAGCCTACTCCTCCGCCAATTTTTAAGATAAATTTTCGGTTTATACTTTAAAATGAAGCTCAAAACTACTTCATCCTATAGCGTTTTTTTTCGAAATTTTGATCAGACTTCGTTCTGGAGGGCATATGAAGGTTACTATAATTTTTTCAATATTTGAAACTCAATAAGCTTACTCCTCCTACATTTTACATAAATTTGGGTCAAAGTCCGGAGAAGCAATATCAACAATAATCTAGAGCCCTTTTTCAAAATTTTGCTCTTAACGGACTAAAATGCAAAAAGACCGAAAAAAAAAATTCAACAAAATTGGTCGAAAAAAAAATTGTCTGTCCAAAAGCTAATTGGAAAACGGGCTCTAGATTTATTGTTGATATGCGCTTCTCCGAAACTTGACTCAAAAATTAGAAAAAATTGTAGGAGGAGTAAGCTTTTTAGTGGTCTTTTGAGAGGCTTATTCAGGGTTAGTGCCTGGGCGTAGTTGAATTGTATCATTTTACAATTAGTGTTGTGAATTATCTTCGAGACTTGTTCTTCACGTTCAAAAAAGTTTTTTTGAACCCGGTTTATTTCGTGTGATTTACTTTGGGTTCAATAATTGCCTATTTGGATGTCTAGAATAAGGATCAGTAAAAGGTCTTTTTCCAAAGAAAGTGACCTTTTAAGCGGTCGACGACTGTTATTTTGTCTGGCATGTTATCATTTTTAATAGACAACCCTAAAATTTAGTTGTTTCAAGTTCATACGCGAAAATGATATGCTCTCATCATCTTGGACGCATGGTTTAGTTTTTGGCCAATGTGACACTTTATGGCCTGGAGGCTGTTTTCGGCTCTGTGGCCTTTCTCCCAAATTTACGGGTCATTAACAAAGACACTTACTCCAAATGGAGCAAAGGTTTGGTACAGTGTAGAATGGGCCGGTTTTAGAGCCTTAAAATATTTCCAAATGATCAAAAAATATGTTTTTGTTTCATTAACTGTCTGATATAACTTTCAGGTTGTAGTACCGGTAATTTTGAAAAAACCCTCCACTTTCGCATTTAATAATAATATTTTACCGGTTTTTTCAACACCCTGGGTACTAAGGTTACACCCATACAACCGCGGACGTTAAGGTCACTTTTCTCACTATGAACCGATTTTTCCGCACAATATCTGAAATCGTTTGCTGTTTCAAAATTTTCTAAATATCAAATTGTATTCAGAATATTTTTTTATTACTTCCTCAAAGCATGAAATCGAAATATATTATTATTTCTAGAAACTTGGCAAGCAATCAGTATTGCAGCTACCTGCTAATTGGTCTAAAAATAGTATACACCACGAAGTAACTCATGCACTTGGTAGAACTCATGAATTTCAAAGACCTGATAGAGATAATCATATCAAAAGAATGATTAAAATGCCGCATCTGGAGCGACATATAAAATGAGTCATATAAAACTAGCGTTGATATTTTTTGCTCAAATCATTCCATTTTTCAAAGTTTATCTTCAGATAATAATAATTTCTATGATCAACCCTAAAAGTAAGTAAATATCTCTCNTTTTTTGAAGTTTTTATACATGGTTTCTTGATGAACTGGTAGAGGTGGTATTATAAAAACTTTTTTAACGTGAAGAACAAGTCTCGAAGATAATTTCAAGACTAATTGTAATATGATACAATTCATCCCACGCCCAGGCACTATCCCTGAATAAGCCTCTCAAAAAGACCACTAAAAAGCTTACTCCTCCTACAATTTACATCAATTTTTTCTAATTTTTTAAGTCAAGTTTCGGAGAAGCAATATCAACAATAATCTAGAGCCCCGTTTTCAAAATTTTGCTTTTGACAGACAATTTGGTTTTCGACCAATTTTCGTCGAAATTTTTTTTTCGGTCTTTTTGCATTTTTGTTCGTTGAGAGCAAAATTTAAAAAAAAAAGGCTTTAGATTATTGTTGATATTGCTTCTCCGGACTTTGAGTCAAAAAATTTATGTAAATTGTAGGAGAAGTAAGCTTTTTGAGTTTCAAATATTGAAAAATTATAGTAACCTTTATATGCCTCCAGAACGAAGTCTGATCAAAATTTCGAAAATAACGCTTTAGATTATTGTTAAAGTAGTTTTGAGCTTTCATTTAAAGTATAAACCGAAAATTTTTCTTAAAAATTGGCGGAAGAGTAGGCTTTTGAAAAAGCCTTTAAATCTCGATTTCAGATTTCGTTTTTTAAAGTTTCTGTCCGACAAAAGCTAAATTCCGAAAAAACGCTCTAGATTATTCTTCATATTCATGAGTTGGAGCCTGACACAAAAAAATAAATGAAAATGATAAAAACTGACGGAGAAGAAAGCATTTTAGTGTTTTTTGGTAAGGTTTACTATACGGTCATGTGAGTGCGTAAGTTGGATTGTATCAGATTACTGAAATTCTGAAAATGATTGCGAAGAGTTGTTCTTTACGTTGGAAACGTTTTTGGAATTTCACCTCTGCTAGTTTAGCCAGAAACCTCATCTAAAAACAGGCAAATCAGCGACAACCACTCCCTTAAAAGGGTTTCCAACAGCATAAAACACCTCAAAATTAATTCGACTTTAAAATGTCGTAAAATCATTTTTTCGACATTCTATCAAATAAACTCATAATTACTAATTCCATGGTGTAAATTTAGTTGCCGCGAAATCGAACACTTATGAGGATGCGCGGTGATTCTATGTGATATTTCTCTTTGTTCAGAACAAACAAATTATTTGTAACTCACAAAGAATCAGAATTGTTTGTTGATTTAATAATTGACAAAAAACGAAACTTATTCAATTTTTAAACAACCAAAAAATCAACTTAAAGATGACCTAAATTTTTCAAAATCTTGACCATTTTTTTTTCTAAATTTAAAAGTTGCGCTTTTCTAAAATAAAAGTGAGACTCAACAATCACAATGGTAGTAGTCTCGCATTCCACAGACGTCTAGTTCGGCAACAAAGACACTTCAAAGACAGGAATTGAGCCATTTTTTTGGCAAAATTAAAGACCATTTTTCTTGGTAACCACACATCTGACTTCCAATTTTATTCTTTTTATACGATGAAATTATGTGGGAATTTAATCCGGCGGAGCCGTTTTTGATACAAATGTTAATTAAGGGGGTAGCGATTGCAATGTTTCTAGGCCTCAAAGTGCCATCGTATGAATAAATATAAAATTCAAACTCGGATGTCTGGAAACCGAGAAAAATGGTCTCGAATTTCGTTCAAAAATGGCTCATTTTCGCTCTTTTAGTCTCTTAGTCGCCGAACTAGACGTCTGTGGAATAGAAGACTACCATCATGATGATTTTTCTGGCCGAATTAGTCTAGTCTAAAATTGACAGAAAAATGTTTATAGTGAACTGTACCCCCTTTAAGCAATTGATAGAAAAGTACCAAAAGATTTTCTAAAAAATAATCAAAATATTCCAACTTGACCTAAAGCGTCAATAGTGTTTGATCTTTTATTTGCTTTCCAAAGAAAAAATATTTTTTGTACCTTTCAAATTCAACTTTATTTTTGAAAACATTTTTCATATTTTGAAAAAATTTCCCATTCTGAATTCAATGTTTAATTAATTGAAATTAAACATTTGACGATAAGATTTTTAAAATTAACATTTTTTATATTTCTGAAAGTCGGAATACAATTATGAAAAAAAACAAGTTTTCGAAACTGAAACTTTGATTCCAAGTTTTAACTTAAAATGTATTCTACTAAGTTTTTAACATTCTGAAAATTTTTGAAATTGTTTTTTTTTGTGAATTTTTGGGAACAATTAAGAATATTTTCGATTGTTTAATTTCAAATTTCTTCAAATAATCTTAATTTTTCGGATTTTCTTTTTTATTTCTGAAAATGTTACTTTTTTTTTTTGATCCAACTTTTTGACAAAACTTTATTTCTGGAAGCATAAATTTCCATTCAAAATTTTATCTTGATTAAAAACATTTTGAACTTCCGACACAGCATTTATAATTTTGGTTTTATGGTTAATTTTTTTTCTTAAAAAAAACAAATCCAGATGAAGCAATAACATTTCATCAAAAATTAAAATCTTTTATCGAAAATTGTACGTTGAATGAAAATTGAAAATTTTTATTTACAACTAAAAATTTTAATCTGAAATTGATACAAATACATGTAGGCACATTTTTAACCTTGTTATCAAAAATTATATTCAAAAATTGTTTTCAAAAATTAAAAATCTTAAAAAATTAAAAATTGAAAATTAACAAAAAAAAATCAGAAAATTTGTGTAATATTGCAAAAGGTAAATTATCAGAAATTTGAAACTTAATGAAATAAGTTTAAAAATTAATAACTGTAACTCCTACAATTCTGGACTCACAGTCTTTTCACGGTCACGCGTGACTTGGTGTTTAAATCAATGCGTATAACTTTCGTTCATTTATTTCAAACATATTTTTCTCACTTGATCATATGGTAATTCTGATAATTTCCTCATCAATTCGTATCAACAACAAAATGTTGAAAAAAGTAATTTAAAGGCATCAAATGGTGCTAAGAAAATATAAAAATCTCTCTTTTTAGCACGATTCACACAATTAGGGCATATTGATACGCCATTGAGGCTTAAATTTGTACATTTTTAAGATTTGCATGTATTAAACCGGCACTAATTTGGGTGCTGAAACTGCCAAAAAAATTGTATTGATTTGATTAAAATTTCTTACAAGAATCAGCTCCTTAAAAATTTTAAAAAGAGACACTACTTTTTTCATATCTGACAAGGTTCAAGGCATATTTCAACAGATCATTCGCGAGCTCTGTAAGTACCCTCAAAAGATCGGAGAGGTCGATTTTTCAAGTAAAAATATTAGCAACATGATGAAATTACTGTACTGAAACGAGTACTAGAGAGCAAAAAATATTCAATTTCTGAGATTTCAAAGAAAGTTTGTTGCTCCTCTTGGCAACCTTTCAGTACATAATTGACCTTATAGTTGCTAATATTGTTTATCAGAAGTGACTTTTCCAATTCTTTTTGAGGGTACTTATGAGTCTCTCGATGAAACTTGATCATCGCCCTAAAAATTCCAGGGTCAACTTCAAACGTTTCTTCAAGACGTATTTCTCATCACGGTATCAGTCCGAATGAAATCACGTGACGAAATAATTCAAAAATAAGGTCTTGTCATATATTTATCCTTATTTTCTTAAAAAATATAGATCACGTGACCTATTTGGAAAAAAAACCATTATTTTCTCAAACTCTTAAATTAGGTGTTTAATACCCAACAAAATTTTTCGGCTAAATCTGACTATCTTTATGTCTTGACCCAGAACCTTATTTCTTGATTTTAAAGGTCACGTGATCGTTTTTGAGTCTTGGTGTAATGGAGAAAAAGTCGCAAAAACTTCAAAGAACCACTTCATGTTTTTTCAAAATTGATTAAAGTAATTTTTGAAAAACAGTACTATTTGGCCACAGCTTATTCCTTGAATATACGGTCACGTGATCATTTTCAGGCTATGGTGTAATGAGAAAAAAGTCTTAGAATTTTTTTCTGATTCTGTCTCAAGTCTTTTTTTTGATGGTTAAATTTTTTTTGCAAAAATAAGTACTGTATACAGTTAAAAATTTCTAGAAAAAAAACGCACAAACGTCAATTATTTAAATAGTCGATCAATTACTTTGGTTTATATTTCATAATGAATGATGGGGTCCTAATTGCGATTAACGGGTCACGGGTCACGCGTGACCGTAAAAAGAGAAATTCAATAATAAAGTTTTTATTTGTTGTAATCCGAATTTGAAAAATAAGAAATTTGAAAATAGCGTGATTGCAGAAAAAAGACAAAAAACTTATTCTAAGGTAACTTTTTTTTTAGGAACACCCGGTGAGGTTTTTACACTCCTCACTTTGGAACGGAACAGAATATTCACAAACGGATTTTCGCATCCAACAGAACAATTAAAAACTCCAAGACCAAAATTTTTTTGATTTTTTGACAGATGTCCGGTTTACCGGTAATTGACCGGTAAAGGTCTAAAAAGACGATTCTGAGAACATCGCACATTCTTCGACGCCAATTATTTGGCATCTGGCACAATGGCATCTTGGATTTTTTGGCCAAATCTTTTTGTCATAGAAGCCGCCAAAGGGTCAAATTTCAGCTTTTAGTATCTCTCAAATGGGGGACCTGTGAAGCTGAAAATATACTTCCCCGGATAGTTTTTCAAAGAGAAATGTTTTGGCAATAACATTTTTGTCATATTACACCTTCCAGGAGGTCGGACTGCGCTAACTCTATTCTTCAAGAAAAAATGAAAAAAAATATTAAAGTATGCATTAGACAAGATTCGAACTCTAAAATACACCGTCGACTCCAAAAACGTTAACCATTACACCAAGGAGAAGTTATCATCTGCTGAATTTCCTCATATATAGAATAATTGGCCTTATTTACGGTGTCAATGACAAACGAATATTGCCAAAAAAATTCTGACAAAAAGTTGTTATTAAATTCCAAAAAATTAGTTTCGAAGAATGTGTTGTGTTCTCAGAATCGACTTTTTAAAATTTTACCGGTCAATTCAGGTATAACCGGACATCCGTCGGAAAATCAAAAAACTTTGGTCTTGGAGTTTTTAATTGTCTGCTGATGCAAAAATTCGTTTGTGAAGTTCTTGATTCCGTTCCAAAGTGAGAGTGTAAAAACCTCAGCCGGTTGTTCTAAAAAAAAGTTACCTAAGAGAGTTGGGATGTTATAATTTAAAGTTTTCGACCAAAAATAAAATAAGAAGTTTTTATTAAATTTTTGTGATATGATTGCAATTTTTGCAAGCAATTTTCTGACTCCAGTTTATATATCACTCTTTGAAAAAATAAGTTTAATCAAAATTTATAACTTTTGAAATCAATCTTAAATATTTTCCTATTTCTCACATTTAATTTCATTTTTTGAAGCAAAATAATCGATTTTTAATGTTTTTTTTGTATCCAGATTTTTTATCAAGATTTTAATTTTTTATCAAATTTTCCAATTTTTGATCAAAGTTTGCGATTATGAATCCAAATTTAGGATCGTTGGAAAAATAATTATTGAACAAAAATTTGAATTTATAAAGCAAATTCAAGATTTTGACCATTTTTTCCGATTTTTAGGCCACTTTTGCCTGTTTTGAAATCAATGATTAACAAATCTACCCTTTTCAACTGAATACATTTGGATTTATAGTCAAGCCCTATAACATGGATCGAAAATCAAGCCAAATTCAAACCACCTCAAGCCAAAAAACCTTGGCTTGAATATCAAACCAGGTCAATCCAAGGGTTCTCTGGCTAAGGTTGGGTCAAATGTTTTCTGGCTTGCCTTGGTTTAGATTAAGTCAAGCCAGTGGGTTCTGAGGTCTGGAGTCCAGACTCTGGACTACGTGAATATACGGCGGGTTGCTTAGTAAGACTAAAGGGCAAATAATCCAGCTATTGTGCCTTATTTTATCAAGTTATCAACAAAAAATACAAAATTTATATAGGACAAAAACGAGGGCAATTTTCAAAATTTTTTGTACTGTCCTACGGATCGAAAAATTTAGATTTCAGTTCTGTCTTGTCCGAGGAATCGGAAAAATTTGCCTTTTCCTTACAAGCCAGGAAAGGACAGCCGGACAAAGACAAGACAGATATTGCCGACTCCTGGCTAATACAGACACAAACAAATTAATGATCGCATTCTGAATGATTTTATGCTAAAAAATAGACAAAATTAATGTTCAAAATCTTCAAAAAAAACCGAATTTTTTTAAAGTTTCATAATGCGACATTCTCAAAAGATCGGAAATGACCTTATATGAGTACCAAACGAAAGAATGATAAATTCTAAGTCGTCTGGCTTAAAATAAAATTCCAAAAATTGTATATCAAGGAGGAAGCTATTAAGGAAGCTGCGGGGCTGTCGGTGTGACTTAATTTTGGTCATTTTGGACACTAAAGAGTTGAATTTTTTAGAAGCCATAAGCTATTTTTTCTGCAAATTAACTAGGAACCCCAATTAAAGTACTTAAAATTAATATAATTCAAGTTTGTTTTCGATTATATCTCGGAGGTCATAAATTTTCAAACTTTCACGATTTTTCAAAATTTTCGACTATTGGAAAAAAATTTCATACCATTATGCCTAAGGTGTCCACCATTAATATCGACTTATAGAAATAATGGGTAGATNAAAAAAATTAATGGTCGCATTCTGAATGATTTTATGCTAAAAAATAGACAAAATTAATGTTCAAATCTTCAAAAAAAAACGCGAATTTTTTTAAAGTTTCATAATCCGACATTCTCAAAAGATCGAAAATGACCTTATATGAGTACCAACGAAAAAATGATAAATTCTAAGTCGTGGCTTAAAATAAAATTCTTAAAATTGTATATCAAGGAGGAAGCTATTAGGGAAGCTGCGGTGCTGTCGGTGTGACTTTATTTTGGTCATTTTGGACACTAAGGAGTTAAATTTTTAAGAAGCCATAAGCTATTTTTCTGCAAATTAACTAGGAACCCCAATTAAAGTACTTAAAATGAATATAATTCAAGTTTGTTTTCGATTCAAAAATTTTCAAACTTTCACGATTTTTCAAAATTTTCGACTATTGGAAAAAAATTTCATACCATTATGCCCCAAACTAGGAGTCTCTACCGCACTACAANAGAAATACAAGGTGAGTGAACCTCTCTTTACTATCGCAGTTATCTAGTTTACAAACTTCGAAATTTAAAAATATTACGTGTTCTTCACTTAATTTTAACCTTGATCTCAATCAGTGACAAATAAGTAAATTGATATCCTTTCCAGTTTTCCCGTGATAAGCGGTCAAAGTATTGCCTTTAGATAGGCTTTTGGGTGTGAGGCGAAGTTCTCGTTTCTGGGTGTGAGGAGGTTAAAGATATCAAAAAGATCTCAAAAATTTAACATTTCATATCAGTGCAATATAAGGGAACCATTTTTGATGCACCATCCACAATTTCATTATTCCAGCCAAATTAAAAAGTACCGCTTGAATTTCAATTATTTTCGATAATTATAAAACTTAATTAAAAAGATTTGTGAACAAAAGATACATAATTGTATTATTGATAAAATTTAAGTCTTAACTAATCAGAAAGATAGTGAAAGACTAGGTGAAACAAGTATGTAAGTGACTCAATCTGATTTGGTAGAAATACTGTATGAGCATTTTAATTGGCGTCGAGGTTCAAAATCCGATGAATACTTACATTCTACGTTAGTTTCATAAGTAAAAATTCACTT
>SCLH01000300.1:176573-212494 GCA_004367855.1 Oikopleura vanhoeffeni | reverse complement strand
TTAATATCACGATCTCGAAAAAAATTAAAAACTCATTCCGAATAATTTGAAAATAAATATCAAAAGTGATTAAGTTAAAGATTTTTTTTGGTCACGGTTAACTTAATTTACCGGTTTAGGCGAACATGCCATGCAAAAAATGAAGATGTAAAATTTCTTCTAGAGATTAAACGAATACTGTTCTAATATTTTTTATAACGATATCTCATGTAGAAATAGAACGTTATGGGCCCTTTAAAAAACCTTTCTAGCCTAATACAACCCCCTTAAAACAAAAAAACTCGAAATAAGAAAAAGTGTCTCTTTTTTTCACCAGAATAATGGAAAATAAAATAAACCTTATAGAACTGCGAATCCTTTGATGAGATCACCGACTGTAAGCTTATCGGGCGCGATTGTTTTGAGAAAAGATCTTTTTTAAAATCGGGTATTCCTCAGACAAATCTCAACGGGAGGATCGCCTTTTTGAACTCGTAAGGTTTTCATTGTGTCCAGTCATTCACCATAGAACATCGAGTTTTTGTTTGTATACTTCCAATTTCCCAGTCAGATTTTTTCTGAAGGAATCCGGGATCCCCAGCACCCTCCAGAGCAAAGGATTCTGCCGGTGCTTAACACAATTATTAAAGGGGCGTAAATGTGTGGGATGTCTTTTTTGCTCCCATCAAATTGGAAATTAATCATGAAAACAAAAAGTGTAAACAGGGGGCTTGATATCGCCGGCAAAAATTCGCCGAAAAAAAACCTACGCAATTTGTAGCTAAAATACTTTGGTGCCATATTTCCGAAATTATTTTTGATATTTATAAACAAATTACTGTCGGCGTCTATGAAGACGTAAATTTAAAAAAAATCTCCAAATTAACTTCGAACGCACTACGCGTTTATTTATTTTTTAAAACAAATTTTTTTTTGTCCTCTCGATCGCCCGAAAGTGACGCCAATATTGCCGAGAAAATGCCCAATTTAGGGAAATTTGAGCCGAAATTTTTAGGCAAAAAATCTTTCGGCGCTATTGCCGAAATGTACAAAAACGGTTTTAAAAAGTTTTGAAAAATAAAAAAAATATCCGTCCAAACCCTTCAAAAAAAATTTTTTGTCCCTCCTTCTGGTCTGAAATGAACTCATTTTAAGATGAAAATAATCTTAGTTTGGCGAGTTTATGGACGAAATGAAAATTGGCTATTTGACATAAAAACACCCAAAAGGTTTTTTCGAAATCGCCTGTCTGAACCCTACGTTTACGTGTAACTTTACGAATGTGTAAAATATTTTTGTCTCCCAAAATATTCTGATAAGCCAAGACTAATACTAAATCGACCTCGCTGAATTCATTTTGAAGTTTTAACTTCGAGCGGTCAATTTTATGACCTTCAAAATTTGGATAGGAAGCATTATTTCGTCTTTCAAAATTTTCTTCGATTAATTTTGTGTAATAACTTTTCGAATAAAAAACCCTACTGTGGTTTGGCGTTTCTATAAAGGACAGCTGAGATTTTGGCCATAAGGACATTGCGTCTATAAGACAGCGGTAGGTTTGGCGCCATATTTCTGCCATATTGTCCCCTTAATAGAGGGTGGTCCTTATAGACGCAAAACCACAGTATTGATTGAAAGTAAGATATGTTTGCGCCACGGTTGAAAGCCTTATTGACATATGACAAAGGCAAGATGACAACATAAATTTGGACGGGTGGGTAATAAAATGCGATCAAAAATCTTAAATTGATCAAAAAAAAAGTTTTATATCAAAAAAAATAATTGATTATTTTTTTTAATTTCTTTTAATAAAAATGGGAAGGGGTTTTTTTTCAGCATTGGAATATACGATATAAAAAATGGGGAATAAAAGGGAAAAAAAATTGGGGGGGGGTTTTCCCTTAATTTTTTTTTTTTAAAGAAAAATTTTTTCAGGAGAACCAAGAAAAAAATATTAAAAAATTTCAGAATTTTGATTAAATTTGATCAATAATTTTTTTTGATGAAAATAAAACTTTTTTTGATCAATTAAGATTTTGCTCAATAATACCACCTCATAAATTTGGCCGAAAATCAAAAATTAAAGCAATTTCTCAGAAACAAAAGTTTTAACAATTTTAATCATTAAATTCTCAAGAAAACAGTTCAGTGAATGTATATTTCACTACAAGAAATATTTTAACTGTAAATAAACACCATGAATGCTTAATCAGCCCCAAATAAAGAGTAAATTGTACGAGTAACTATTACGGACAGGGCTAGTGTACGATAGCGATTCTAGTTTCACGCAAATGTTTTTTAAATCACTGAATATTCTACTTAGATAAATCAAAATCTGATCATTGTCTTCCACAGTCTCACAAAGGCCGCCCTGAACGCATCCCCTTAAGTCTATCCAGACAACCTTGAGGAAAAGATAAAATACACTGGTCGTAAATAGCGTAGGTGAAAAACTTACATTTTAATTTAAGGGCCTCTGGGGACACATCTCTATCTCCCTCTTCTTTGCTGTGCATATAAATAAGAAAATTTTTCACTTTTTTTGTCTTCAAGTAAATTATGGAGTTTTGAAAAGAATTTCATTATCTTCGGATGTGTAACTTCACGCAGTACCGGTCAAAGAGATAACCGGAAGTCCGTTTTTGTCTAATTCTCATTTTTTCTCTTTTTCTTCTCCAGTCACTTTTTTCTTCCTCTTCTTCTGCTCGGCCTCCTCAAATAATCATTTAACAATTTTTTAATAAAACAAGATTTTTTTCTAAAAATTACCAATATTTTACAACCTTAGGTAAGTTTGTTTTTTTAGGTGGCCCACCCTTGCTCATGAGCAATTATGGGAAAAACCATAGGCCCGATATCGATAAAAAACGTTTTGTGCATTCACTGCCAACGTAAAAAGCTCAAATAGAGAAAATTTTTCTTTTTCATGACTATTTTATACCGAAAATGCTTATATAATGATCTCCGGTTTACCGGTAAACCGGTTGTCCGATAAAAAAGGAAAAGTTTCTCCAATTGAGCTTTTTAGTTGGCAGTGAATGCAAAAAACCATTTCTCGATACACCTAGGTTTTTCCCGTAATTGTCATGACTAGGGTGGTTAACCTGAAAAAAAATTACCTAAAGGTAACCTTTTTTTTTAAAGCCCAAAACCAAACGGTAATAGGTGGAGTAAAGAGCCCTTTTAATATCTCTAAAATTCGAAAAATTTTTAAGCTGATTAACCGATCAACCGGCCAAAGGTCATGAATCGAAAAAAAAATTGTTTCGTCTAAAATTTTCTTGGCTATCACTGATAGGCTACAGTGATAGCCTAATCAGATAAAAAAACCGTTTCCCGATATCTCTTACCGTTGGGTTTTCAGAGGGGGGGGGCATTAAAAAAAAAATACCTTAATAAATTATCTTATGGTATATCGATCATGATGCCCGGGTGGCAATAAAATATCCGACTCACTAATTCTTTAACCAGCAAATAGGGAAAATTTATGCTACACGGGCATCATAAATCGATATAATCTTTAAAATATCTATTAATGATCAAATAATTTACTCATTGCGGGAATAAATGTGAATTTTGACATTGCCAAATTATACACACAATGTAAAATTTACCAAACGCTTAGCTAGAATCATTCTTTTGTAATTTACTAGTGGCGCTATTGAAGCTCGACTAGAAAAAAAAATCGAAATTATGAATTTTGGCTTTCCCCCAGGTCGTATAAATTTAAACAAACACCATCGTCATTAACTCTCTGTTTGACTTCAAAATCGGCTGTGTTCTCCTACAGTCCATGCGCCTGTACTAAGGCCGTTCTCCGGTTCTTTTTCTGTATTTAAGTGAAATTTCTCTCATTTTTTCGCTGTTTCCTTTAGATTCGGCGTTGAGATAATCGTGTTGGTCTTGAGGTTGTCATAATGTGGGAAGATAATCTCCGAGTTAATCAGTTGGTGCCATATCTTGTATATCTTCTTCCTTCAGAAATCGTCCCGTGCCTTCTTTGTCAAAAACCCTCAACTTGTGCGTTTTACGATCGGCCAGATGCCGTTTTTCGCTCGGCTAAAATAAATTTGTAATATCATCTAACCTGTAATTCAAATCGATTGGCGTGAAATAAATATATGGGATTTTGACTAATTTTGTAATCATTTAAATGCTAAATACGGGTATAGTAATAACTTAAAGTTACAGTAGAGGGGTTTAAACGGACAGTTTGGTAGAATGGGTTTTGGATCTAATCAACAATTTTGTCGATTTGAATCACCAAATGCCCGTTTATACCGCATCCAAGAGGGATTTTTTGACCCCAAACGTTCTAACCAAACTATCCGTTAAACGGCACTCTACTGTACCTTCTTAAAGAAAAAAACAGATTTTTGTCAAATTTGAAAAGTAACCGAAACTTTGAGTACTTCGTTACTCATAAACTTAGTTTTAAAAACATAAAATTTGAACAGGGAGAAACGCAAAAATTTTCGAAAATTTTGGGCGTTTTTTCAAATTATGTTCAAAAAATATATGCTTATTAATAAGGGGAGGAGATATATTTTCCCGTTTTGGCTTAGGTGGCTCTGTGCCGCTTATGTGTGAAGGCATATTTTTTTTCGGCAATTGAAGGCTAGTTCACGGTACCCCCTAGTTCTACCAAAGTGATAATCTGAATAATATCATTGAAGCCCTGTTTTGGTGATATTTCATCGAGAATCATCTCAATTAGGGGTCGGGATACCCTAAACCTTTCAAGCCGAGATATCAAAAAAAATGCCTACAAAGATGTGCTAAATCTGACTATTAATCCTAAGGTAGCTTTTTTTTTTAAAGGACCCCCCCTGTAGACAACGGTAAGAGATATCGGGAAACGGGTTTTTGTAATCCGATAGCTAAGAAGATTTTAGCCGAAGAAGAAATATTGTCGAATTTTTTCTCTTCGGCTAAAATCTCTTAGCTATCGATACAAAAAAACCGTTTCCCGATATCTCTTAACCGTTTGGTCTACAGGAAGGGGGGTCCCCTTTAAAAAAAGCTTACTAAAAAGCCCTGTATGGGTATTTTATCGAGAAAATAATTCCAGCGAACTAGTACCCCTAAATGTAACTTACATTTAGATAAAGGGAGAAGGGCACTTTCTGAATGAATATCCTGAATCTTATTTTTTGGCTTTTTTCCGGATTTCTCTTAAATTCTTCAAGTCGCCGTAATCCCGCTTACGAACCTCAGTCATCGAGTTCGACGAAGAAACAAGTCTGAAAAATTCGAATAATGGATCGCACAGATCAAACTCATCGTCTGAAAATATAATTCATAGTTTATATTAAGAAGTCTCAGTTATAAAAATATTGCCCTGATGAATTTTTTGCAGAAAAAAATGGAGCTTATTGAGATTTTCAATCCAATGAACTTTCGGTTGAGGACATAAATACCGGTTAATAAAGTTGACTTGAAGGAACCCAACTAAAATTTCTATGTCAAAAATTTATTTGGGTACTCGATAAAAAATCCTTAGTTTTAACATCTAATAGTTTCGGCGCTAATAAATGAATGCTGAACCAACTGATGTTTCTTTAAAAATTTAGCAGTAGACTGTATGTCCGTTTTAAGCGTAATCTATCTGTAACCTAAATGAAATCTTAATATATCAGCGTAAAAAATTAATTTCGTTAGACAAAAAACAATTCCAATCGAAGTTCATAAGGACATTTCAAATTTTTTGCTCTGGGTCCTTATATACGATTTTTTCTTTGTAGCAGTCAAAGCAATGAGGAAAAAATAGCGCTTATGACCGTTTTTCATTTAGATACATGCAAACGCCCCTTTGAGATAAGCTCCAAGATCGGCACATACGATCTGTTCTGATATTTCCGGGTCATAATATAACTTTTAAACCGAGAGTTAGGTGAAAAAACCGGTTAAATACCCGAAATCGAAAAAACCGGCTCTGCAAAGCGCAACTCTAACTTAAAAGTTATAATTTCGAGCGACGCGAATGTCAGAAAAGATCGTATAACATACAAATTTATAAGGACGCATAATTTGTTTATTTGAACCATCATCTGCCCTTTATTATCGCGAAAACATTTGTTTATCTCATGTCAATTGATCGGATAAGGACCCCGTTTGTCAAGCACATACTGATCTTGACTTATCTCAAAAGGGCGTTTAACATGTATCTTAAAATGAAAGCGGATCTATGGTCAATAGGCTGACAGGGCAAAATTGCTAGTCCAAATATTGTTTGGTTATTCATTTTTGCCAAATTTTTACCATTTTGTCCTGCAAACGAGATCCTTATCGACAATTTTGACATGAGATATAATGACAAAATGTCTCGCGATAATAAAAGCAGATGATGGTTCAAATAACAAATTATTCGTCCTTAATAAATTGTTCTTTAAATGTGCTTTGGAAGGTCCCGCCCTACTAGGCACTATGCAGCAAATATATATGCTGTAAATTCCTGCTTAGTTTGCAAAATAAAATGATGAATTTTTAACGAATGTGATTTTTAATAAATAATTTTTTTTAGGTTTCAAATATTTGCCAGATTGCGGAGTCTTTGTTCCACGCAAAAGTTATCCCCATAGACGCGGAATTCAAGCTTCTTTTTCCTTTCTCTTGACAAGTTCGATCTAAAAACAAATATTCTCAAGCCATAGGGACATTGTTGTACATCCAAATTGGTATGGTTGTTTAGGAGGTTATAATAATATGTGGGGGGTGACCCCCCAAGCCCCCCCCTAAATTGTGTTGATGTGGGCTACGTGTGAGGCTAGAAAACAAATATTCTCAAACTATAGGGACATTTTTTTGTAACAATCTTAAAGAGATCTCTAAGTAAGCGCTGCGCGTTTGACCATGCTTAACCATGCCCGCACCACTAAATGACGCCTGTTGACCAATAAGGGAATTAAAAATAAGGTTAAATTCAAACGCGAAACCGCCGGCCTGGAAAATTCCTTCTTCTATGAATATATTTGAAATATAAAAAAAAAGTTATTTTGGCGTTTTTTAATGCAAAAAATAACTTGGCCCGTCTATAGGACCACATTTATTTTTCTAAAATGTTTTAAAGATAATAAATTGAAAAAAATGGTCCGAATCTGGCTGTTTGTTTTTCAATTTTTTTAAAAAAACAAAAACTAAAAATATTTAAAAAAAAAGTCAGTAATCTCTGAAAAAAAGTAAATGGCCGATCTATCCAATTTGTTTATTATTTTATTAATTCACTTGATATTTTCTCAGTTTGAGTATCTAAAAACTTAAATCGGATTAGTTGTTTTCAAAAAGCCGAAATCTATAAAAATTTGGCTGAAAGTGGAAAACGACCAGAAAGGGCCCGTAATCGATATGCTGAAAGTCGATATGCCAATAATACATTGATTTTTGAACTTTTGATTGAAGAAAATTGATGAAAAAATTATCGACTAAAAGGGTCGGGATAAAAAATGAGTGGGCTCCTTGAAGGCCTCCGGACTAGTTTTCAAAAAACACCTGTAGATTAAAATACGCAGAAAATGCTGGGTTGCATTCTGAATAATTCAATTTAATAGGAAAAAAAATGTTCTGAAAAACTGATGCCATTAAATTTTTGTCCTGACGGCCTCTGAGTAAAACTTTTTATTTCTTTGAAAGTGATTTCGATAAATTGCGTAGGTTAGGTTTATGTTTTCGAAAACACCTGTACGATTAAAGACCGAAATGCAGGTTATTTCTGAGGAAGTCACTTTTAGAAAATTAAATTTTTAATCTTTCCATTAATTAATTTTTGTTCTGACTCCTCCAATTTTCTCAACAAAAGAGAATGCGTAGGTTAGCTCAATTTGTAAATGTTACTTTTCTAAAAGGGTTTAATAAAGTCAAAATGTGAATTACATACTAATAAGTTAAAGTCTATTCCTTAAATCGTCGAGGACTAGAGTACAATAAAGTTCCAAGCAACTTTACTTTTCCGTAAATAAGCGCTCAAAGTCGCACCAACTAAGTGGTGTTGGAGCCTCCAAGGGTTAAAGAAATGTAGAAGTTATTTTGTTACCTCCCAGCCTTGTCTTTCTGCAAAAGCTATGGCCATTTCCTTAGTTTTGAAATCCATCCAACCATCAACATTAGATAAAGCGTCGGCAGTCGATCCCCAACCCATTGTATTATTTTCCCATCTTTCCTATTACAAGATCAAAATGACAATCACAAAAACACATTACAAAAATATAAAATTCTTGTGTGGGCGTAGGTTGGATTGTATCAAATTACAAATAATCTTGAAATGATCTCGAAGACATGTTCTTCAAGTTTGGCAAGTTTTTGCAATACAGCCTATGCTAGTTTACACCAGGCTTCCAAAAGGGATAGGGATAGAAGGGATAACCCGAGGGGGATAGGGATGGAAAATTCAGAGCCATAGAGGGATAGGGATGGTAATTCTCATCCCCCTTTTTATCCCGTTTCTATCCCTTTTTTCGTCCCTATCCCGTTCTATCCCCCTTTTCTATCCCTATCCCCTTTTTGCATAATCATAAATCGGCGGGGATGCATTTTTGGAAGCCTGGTTTACACCCACACCCTAAACCTAAGCCACTTTGGTCGCGTTGATCAATTTTCCTGTTGGTCAAATTGTATGGCCCAATTTTGAGCATTTTTATCAGCTGATTGCATCACGTTTCGAGTTCGCTGAGAAATTCGGACTTGCCGAGTCTCCGTTTCTTTAGCCACACCAGAGATCACCTAAACAAAAAAAAATTCGCCTCAGGAATAAATAATGTAACTCTCAAAATAAAGAACCCTCTTAGAAAATTTTGGCCTTTTTGAGCAATAATTTTTGGAATTTGACTGGACAAAAATCTTTTGCTGCGAAGACTTTAAAAATGAATGAATTCTAGAATTTTCGCGGACCTTTTTATATGTATAAAAAGGTCAACGACAATTCTAGAATACATTCATTTTTAAAGTCTTCGCAGCAAAAAATTTTGGTCAAGTCAAATTCCAAAACTTATTGCTCAAAAAAGACCATTTTTTAAGAGGGTTCTTTATTTACTGTAGTAGGGTACTGTAGTACTAATCGGGGATTCTCCCAGTTTGTGACATTTTTTGTGTGGGCGCAGCTATTGTGTTTGGTATAACCGGCCAATGAGTGACGCGCATTGTAAACACACAACTGGGGAAACCCCTGATGCCTATTGAATTATTAGGGCGCGTAAAAAGCACTCTAATGTTTAAATATGTAGAAAATGTGGTTTTTTTAATAATTTTTGTATCATACCGATGTTTGGCCATTTTCAGCCTTAATGATTGCATCTTCTGGATAAGCCAAAGTTGCTGATTTTTGGAGTACTTTGTTATATTCGTCTTTTCCTCGACTGAAACCGGCGCGCCCGATATCCGCGTTTTGATTAATAAGGGAGGCGGAGGTGATACGCTCGTTTCTAGCACCATAATTCTGCTTCAAGGAGCGACTACAACTTTTAGAAACTCGACGTAACATTCTGAAAATAATTTCATTTAGTTTTCAGTTTACCTTGAGTAATTTTTTTGAAGGGTTCAACCCTTCTCATGACGATTACGGGAAAACCATAGATGATATCGAGAAACGTTTTTTTGCATTCAACTGCCAACAAAAATAGCTCAATAGAAGAATTTTGTAACAGTGAAGTCCGTTTATCAGGACGCGTCCTATCATAATCAAAAGTCCTGTAGCGCGAAAAGTACCTTACTGTACAATAAAAATATGCCTTGATATGATACAAACGATTTGAAATAAGGAATTTCAAAAGTGAAAATTGGGTATCGATGTTTCTAAGCTATCTTGTAGAGAATTTCATTTTGGTCATTTTAAGACCCAGGATTTTTATAGTTTATGAAAAATTTTCAAAAAAATTGATTTTTCGGTCAAATTTTCGAGATTTCACAGGGTGTCATGAAGCCAGTTCTAGCGACTCCGTATGAAGAGCTCAAGCGCTAATTTTTTAGCAGGTGAAAATCAAGCGTTTTTAAGGGAACCTTTTTGTTTGGCTAGGGCTAGCGACTACGTGGTCGACCTCAAATGACCGGTCAAAGTTCAAGGTCAATTTCAAGTTCATCGTAGAGACTTTAATACCCCCAAAAGAACCGGAAGGGTCGACTTTCTGATGAACGTACGGTATTAGCAAGTATGGGTCAATTATGTAGTGATAGGTATATACGATAAACTTGAGATTGACGTTGAGGTTTAACAATGTTTGCTCTTTAGCGCCCTATCAGTACATAATTGACCCATACTTGCTAATACGTTCATCAGAAAGTCGACTTTTCCGGTTCGTTCGGGGGTATTTCTAAGTTTCTGCGATGAACTTGAAATTGACCTTGAACTTTGACCGGTCATTTGAGGTCGACCACGTGGTCGCTAGCCCTAGTCAAACAATAAGGTCTCCTAAAAAACGCTTAATTTTCACCTGCCAAAAAATTAGCACTTCAGCTCTTCATACGGAGTCGCTAGAATTGGCTTCATGACACCCTGCGAAATCTCGAAAAATAGATATTTTTTTGAAAATTTTTCATTAGGTCGCTTTTTTTTTCGGTTGCTCCACCATGATATCGACTGGGAGAACTAGACAAGATAGCGACAAATAGTTTTCTGCACGTGAAACCTTGGAAAAAAATATGCGGTAGAAAATTTTTTTGGCTTCCTAGGTTGATCACGTGACCGGAAATCAGTCATCGAAATTGCTCAAAATGACCGAAAAAACCGTTTTTTTGCGAATTACCGGTGAACCGGTAATCATCGGAGAAAAAGAAAAAATCCTGCGTTCCAAATTCGGTTAAGATTAAGATGCAAAAAACCATTTGTCGCTATCTAGTCTAGTTCTCTCAGAACAGATACCCCTTAGGTGGAGCAACCGAAAAAAAAGCGACCTAAACAAATAAAATCCTGGGTTTTAAAATGACCAGAAAAAAATTATCTACAACATAGCTTGAAAACATCGATAGCCATTTTTCACTTTTGAAATTCCTTATTGCAAATCGTCTACATATAATTTGATTTGACATCCGGTTCACCGGATATAGAACGGAATGTTATTTTTTGGTAGGTTTTCTTGGCGGCCAATTTTTTTTCATGAAACTCAAATTTTTTAGGTTTTGTTTTGCTGATATTATGACTGTCGAATCGACAGTGTTGATACATTAACTGCTTGAACTACTACAGTATATTTTTGATGAATTTCTGGAAGAAAAAAGGAGTTTAAGGGGGAAGCGGTCGTACTCTTTTTAGGTTACTTGCAGGTCTAAAAATAGCACCACATTGCTAGAGAACGCTCATAAAGCATAAACTTATAAAAAATAAATCAAAAAGAAATTCGAAATTTTTAGTTTTTTGAGAATTTTTTTGAGTACTTTTCTCATGAAACATTAAAACCTTATTTTCGAAAATATCAAAAAGCTGTAAGCAGATTTTCTTCTCGGCATCACCTAAGCTTTAATTTGATGGTACTTTCGACTAAATCTGACGACTTTTATTTTCGGAGTTTTCACTTTCGGTTTACTAAAATGCGATTCTCCAGAATTAAACAAAAAGTTCAAAAATCTAATTCGCTTAAAATAACCGAAACATATTTCTCTTTATTTTCCCAAATTTATACTGCATTCTAAAATTTAACCTAGAAATAGTTGTATTTTGAAGAGCGAAACCCCTGAAATTAGGCGGTTTTTGGCAGTTCTAGAAAATACTAGTTCGAAATTCAAAAATCTAATTCGCCTAAATTACGAGCATTATTGTTTTCGTGGTTCATGCCGAGTTTGAGTGGAATCATATGCGAGCTAAAAAATATACATTATATGAAGTTCTGGGCGGATATATTTTTTCTATGTGATATTTCAATTAATCTTATTTCGATATTGGTATGGAAAAAATGATATGTTTTGAAAAACTATTTAGTTTTAACTTGCATTAATAAAAATTATGCACGAGTACTACAATTACATACCATATATGCATGCGTATACCATATTTACCCTTATACAGGGGGGCAATATGATATTGCCAATATCGCCGAAAATTTTTTGGCAAAAAACTTTAGGCGATATTGGCCCTCATTATATCGAGAAAAATCTCAATTTGTTTCCTAAAAACTGTGATTTTTTCATGGATATTTCGAACTTATTTAAAAATATCTTTTGATTCCTAACAGATATACTCAATCAAACAAAAGTACTGAGTAGAACAGACCACTTTGGGGTTATTGAAATTAAGATGTAATTCCTGGAGCCTACCATTAGGTAGTATCACGTGGTTCCATAAACCTAGTTTTTTAAACGTTTTTTTTCTACAATTAAACATGAAATTTCTAGAATTTGAATGTTTTGGTTTCAAAATTAACTCGACAACTTGTTGATGAACAAAAGGTTGAAGGTTTAACTTTTATGGCGGGTTTTTTTCAGCGCAACCCGCAATCGGAGCGAATGTTCTCGAAAATGGTACATACGATTCAAAAAATTATACAGGGGGTGCGGCGTATAGTTAGAACCCACGCAAAAACCTACGCCACCTAAACAAAAACCTACGCAACCCACGCAAAAACCTACGCTATTTTTGGTGAAAAACATTCCTACTATCCGCCGCACCCCCCTGTAATTGTATCCCAGAGTCAATGAGTTGATACCCAATTAATAAATTTACAGCAGGTTGAAAAAAGAAAGTCTCGCCCACGCTTTCCGCTCATTGGTTCAACCCATTTGATTGACAAAAACTATCAAATTTCTTCTCTATAAAAAGCTCAGTTTTCGATTCCAAGACAATAAAAAAAAACTGTTTTCTAGAACATCTTCTCAAAAAATAATATTTGCAGAATGTTTTAAGTCCAGTAAGGGAGAAATTTGAACTAGAATAATAAATGATGACGTGTTCACATGTCAATGACGTGTTCACAACTTCTCGTTTACTCGTCACCCCTGGTCCCATCTCTCATTGCATCTCCTTTTTATGATTTTGGAACCCTCTTTGAATGAGTGATAATATGCGTAGGTTGAAATATTGAAGATATCTAACGATGGGCCTTAATTAAAGACCGATATGTCCGCATCTCTTTTGCTCATAAAAACATTTCAAAATGTCTGAAATCAGGTTTGGTTCCGTTTTTTAGATAGATCAAAACGGGAAAATTGGGACGTACGATATTTCTGATATCTGAGGTCATTTTATCGAAAATGATCCCTACTGGGCCTTTTACATCACGCGTCATAAGTTATGACTCATAACTCTGAAAAAATGACCAATGAAATCGCGGGATTCTTGAATCAAGTCGAGTTATGTGATTGGTCACTTTCTCAAAGTTATGACGCGTGATGTAAAAGACCCAGTAGGGATCATTTTCGATATAACTTTTCAATTTACGTTGCGCTGCAGAGCCAGTTTTTTCGATGTTAGTTTCATGAAAAACGTTAAAGCGGGTTTCGAGTAAGCGATAATTTTCGCTGAAAAACGGTACAATACCGAAAATCGAAAAACCCGCCTCTGCCGCACAACGCAAAATTAAAACTTATATAATGACCCCAAATATCAGAAAGATCGTATGTCCCAATTTTGGCCGACGATTCTTATAAATGGACTTTGACGGTCAAGGCTTGATACCCTCTTAAAATCTGAATAATGAAAAATTTATTACAGATATAAATGAGTACTTTATGCACACAGTATAAAATATGAAGAATTTTAACAATTTGTTACTTTTTTGGAAATGATGAGAAATTGCACATAGTATATCGAAAATCCTGCCTAGTCGTCGATTTTTGCAGTGACGTCACAAATATAGAAATCCAGCTATTTCATTGGTCACTTCTCGAGAATCCAGTCATTTCATTGGTCACTTTCAATTCTTGTGACGTCACTGTGAAAATCGACTAGGCAGGATTTTGGATATGAAAGATTGGAATCTCTAGGCCACGAGTCTTGAGACCGCGTTTGAACAATGAATGAAACGGATATGATTATGTTATACCAATAAGAGCTTCGAAAATAAGTTGAAACGCGTAACTAAAGGCCTAGTGATTCCCATCTTAGATATGAGAAAAAGATATCTCTAGGCCTTCCGTTGCGCGTTCACGTTCACCCCTATTTTCAACGCCTTTTTGAGCGCCTAGATATCCCCTTCTTAGATATATCGATTACGATGCCCGAGTTCATATAAAATCTTTTTTTTAATTCTGGTGAAGAATTATTTTTGGACAAAAAGGCGTGATGATTACGTAATCATCATCACGTACGGAAGAAAAATTATGTGAGAAAATGTAGACCATAACCCACCCGGCTTCATTTGTATTTTTATTGGCCCGATTGAGTGCGTGGGTGCTAAATTGGTGACTGTATTTTGATTGAATTTAATATTATCAACAGTTACGTACTCATCACGCGATTCGTGTCCAGAAATGGTTTTTTACCTGAATAAAAAAAAATTGTATGAAATTGGGCATCGTAATCGATATCGAAGAAAAATGAACTTAATCGAAAAAGTTAAACACAGTCGTATAAATTAATAATTTTAAGTAGACTACTTTAGTAAGTTTTTTGTTTCTTTAATTATAAATTTTCAAAAAATTTCGACAGTTCTGCATATTTAATTTTTAAAAGTGAATTTTTTTGAGATAAAAAATAATTTCATATACATGTCTACTTAAAATTTTGGCTTAAAATTGGAAACAATACTTAAAGGCGGTAGTGTCCCCTAAGAAAGTTGACCAAAAATTTGCTACAATACAAAAATGGACTTAAAAAAATGATTGGTGGTGGTCTTGCGCTCAGCCAATAATAGGTTCTCCCGCTAGAGGTCGTCAAAGTTGTAAAATTGAACGATTTTGATTTAAACAAAGATCTAACAGTTTATTTTAGATTTCAGTTGTTTATATTAAACTTGACCCTCAAACCATTATCTTGTATTATGATGGGCGAAATTTTTTACTCATAAAATACAGTAAAAAACCTCAAATTAATACAGTAATACATTTCAAATTACATGCAATGACATTGGAAGTACTGTGGTTTGCGTGTATAATCAGAGGACAGCTGAAATTTTTCCATATTGTCCTTAGCTTTTGGTGCCATATTGTCCTTATTTTTTCGCTCTTCGGACCTTTTTTTTTGCTCTTCGGTCAAAAATTTTTGAAAAACAGGTGTTTTATAGATTTTTTTGAGAAAAAAATAGTGAAAAAATATTATAATTGCAAAAAAATCTCAATCCAGGTGTTATAGGCGTCTTTTCTTTTGATAGTTAGGACATTTTTTAATATTAAAACGCAATTGAAGGTTAATTTTTATTCCTAAAAAGCTTTTCTCTATTTTGGCCATTTTTCATGAAAAAAACTTTCATATTGAGGAAATTTTTCAATGTGCAGAATGATTCACCCACTTTCTAGTGCATTACACCCGAAAATTATAATAACACCTGAAATTTATAAAAATCGTCTTAAAAAGTTCTGACATCGGGTTTAGTTGGAAATGGAGTTCCAATGAAGAGTGGTTTTTAATATTGTTACAGATATTTAGTTATGTTAACTTAACATTGTTAAGAAATTAAAAATATAAACGTTTGCAAGAATGAACACTTTTATTGAAGATAAAAAATAAAAAAAACTTCACTTTTTGCACTTTTTCAGCCAAATTTTTTATTTAATTCGG
This sequence comes from Oikopleura vanhoeffeni, assembly GCA_004367855.1. Lineage (NCBI taxonomy): Eukaryota > Metazoa > Chordata > Appendicularia > Copelata > Oikopleuridae > Oikopleura > Oikopleura vanhoeffeni. The sequence continues at coordinate 196,884 of SCLH01000300.1, read as the reverse complement.
CGTTTGAAAACGACTCAACCGATTGAGTTCTTGGATAGCTCAAACTTAATCGGATGAGTCATTTTCAAAAGCCGAATTCTATAAAAAATTTGGCTGAAAAAGTGACCGCAGCGCCCCGTGATAGATATATCGCTCTGAAAAAATGTACCAATCTGCCACATCGCTGCTACCCTTAACCCGCTAAGAATCGATTAGTGGTGGTTTTCGGAATTTAGGTTTTCTTGTCAGAGGGCTACAAACTTGTGAACTTCATTTTCGCTGAAACATGATCGTTCTAGGGTGAAGTTTGCTTTAAAAATTAATACGGCATTCTGGCGCCCTCTAGCGTGAAGCTATTTTCGGATGAGCGCGAGACCACAAGCAATTGTTTGTCGTCGGTAAAGTATTATTGTCAAATTCGTCTAAGAGGACAGAAATTTTTTTGTCGTTTTGTCCACCTGAAAACGTGTCGTTTTGTCTATTTAAATTTTTTTTACTAAAATGCTCTAAAAAATCGAAAAATAGCGCTAGAGAGGTAAAAAATACAAGCCAAATGTGCGCAATATTTAAGCGCAAATTTAAAAAAAATTTGGGAGTAATTAGTCACCTGGTTAAATTTTTTTTCGAGAAAAAGTTGAAAACGCCCCGTTTTGTCCTCTTCGACGAACGTTCTGTTCGAAAATGGCCAAAAATCGCCAAATTCTTGTCGTTTTGTCCTCTTAGAAGGAGTCCTCTTAGACGAATTTGACAGTATATCTAATTTTGTTGACCACCACCCCCATAATCATTTTTGTCTTTGAAGTGTCACAATGAACATGTTTGAAACTTGTAAGAAACAAAATTATGAATATTTTTGACATTTTGAGAATCTTCTTCAATCGGTAAAGAATAATGAAAACCTAGTTCCTGGAATTCTCGGCGATGTCGTTGACCTGAAAGAAACAAATATGAAAACATACACTTGGCACATAGATAGGGTGCGCAGCGGGAACCCTACAGACTGAACTAAAACTTTTGATAAACATTTATTTGCTATCGGGTTATCGCCACCGAAAAGACGATTACGAGCAAAAAAAAAATTTTGGGCCATCTAGTGGTCAGAAAGATGAGTTTTGAAAAACCCTCATGCAGCACTAATTTCGTTTTTGAGAATAATCAAGCTAAAATTGCAAATGCCGATTTATTATTTTAACCGTCATTTTCCCTGGCCAAAATGCCGAAAAAAATAATAATCATTTTATTTCTTCGTATTTTTTGTCCAGATATTTTTTTCCGTTTTGGTCCCATCATTTTAATTTAAAACTTAGAATTTGACCGCTGCGCACCCTACACATAGACTATGTCACATTACAGCGGGGTGCGGCGTTTATAGGTTACGCGTATAGTTGGAACCCGAGATAAAACCTAACGCTTTTGAAAGAATTAAATTATTTGTTCCTGGCGGGGCGGCGTTATAGTTATAGGAAAAAGATAGGGCTTTTTTTCAAACGTTCCTAGGCAAAAGATAGGCGTTGTTCACCAGATTTTCAGACCAAGATTCTCCTGTCTTGAGGCGACAATGAAAAATACTTTTTTTTAAAACATGTTCAGATTGACCAATGGAAGTGTCGGTATTTCAACACAGTTTAAAAAGATGTTTTCAAGTCAAATACCACACAATCATGTGTACATCTGTAGAAAATTTGTAACCGAATAATTAATTTTAAAAATCACCAAAATTCTTACTCTGACCACCCCTTAACTCAATTACATGTATAAACTCTAGATACTGTTTAAATTGACCAATCAGCAGTGGTCTTATTTTTTTTCTTTGAAATCTTCTTTAATTCATGTTTTTTTTTAATTTACTTATTTCATTTTTTTCGATTGAAATTCAAATTATAAATACACTAAAAATTCTAGTCTAGAATATATGTAAAATTACCCTTAAATCACCAAAAATTCTTTCTTTGACCATATTTTAACGCAATTTTTAACTCTAGATATTGTACAAATTGACCAATCAGAGCACATTTTCCAGAAGTACGCGTAATAGTTAGAAAGTACGCGTATAGTCCCGGATTACGCGTATAGTCCGGGGTTTTGGGCGACGAACTTTCTAACTATACGCCGCACCCCGCTGTAATATACAACAGCAGGGTCCTACACACTTCAACCTACACACTTCAAAAACTTTCATTTGCAATTTTGAAAAGTTAAAAAAAAAATTCAAATTTTTTTTGTATCAAAATGCTTAGAAATTTGCAAGGAATCCGTTTCTGACAACAATGAACCGTCAATATGCTCCATTGAGGTTATCCAATCAACGACCAGGGATTTGAAAAAAATCCTCTCGAGCAAAATTATTATTTCGCGAGCTGATTCTTTTGCGCTATTTGTTATTTTTATCCATCATAGGAATTTTAATGTTTACCATTCACCCTCAAAAAAAGCACCGGCGGATAGGTGAAAGTTTTTTCGCTCAAAACCTTCACCTATTAGCCGGATTTTACCTATCTACCGGATTCCACCTATCCGCCGGACGTCTGGGAAGATACGCTCTGATTGGTCAATAAAAACAAGATCTAGAGTTTATAATTGTGTTAAAGAGTGGTCAGAGGAAGAATTTTTGGTGATTTTAAAGTTAATTTTTCGTTACAAATATTCTAGAATGTATAAATTTAATTTTATCGAAAAAATGAAATAAAGTTAATTTTAAATAAATATGAATTCGAAAAAGATTTCAAAGAAAAATAAAAAGAACCACTGTAAAAAACAATTAAAATTATCAAAAAATTTTTATGCTCACACTGAAACACTCTCATACCAGAAAAAATAAATATTTTTATCTGAATAACTATTGACCCATTATCAAGCTAGCCGACAATTGTCTGCGAGACTTGAAAACATGTTTTAAGTTCTTGAAATACCGATACTTCACTGGTCAATCTGAACATGTTTTTAAAAAATGTATTTTTCATTGTCGCGCCGAACCGGGAGAATCTTGGTCTGAAAATATGGTTAAAAAACGCCTATCTTCTGCCTGAGAAGTTTTGAAAAAAAACCCTATCTTCTGCCTTTCACCTATTTGCCGGACGGCAAGGAGAACAAGTTTTTATTTTCAGATGCGTGGGCGATTGCGGAGGCTAACGTATGTTTTTGCGTGGGTTTCACCTATCTGCCTTAACCTATCCGCCGCGGCCGGACCCTGCTGTATATTATGTTTATGATAGAAAAAATAGTAAAGTACACATATGTAAGACATGTGTCACATATGTAATACATGACTTTAAACGGACAGGTGGAAATCGTTACAGTAAAGTGTCTTTAGTAGGACGCGTCCTAAGAAATTTAAAAGTACTGTCCTACGAAAAGTACATTACTGTTCCCTAAAAAGACGCCATGGTACGATACGTTTGTAACATATGTATCATACCATGACATTGTTTTTAAATACAGTAAGATACTTTTCGTGTAACAGTACATTCGAGATCCTTAGGACGCGTCCTACTAAAGACACTTTACTGTACCCTTTAAAGTTTTTTCACTGAAAAATTTCGCCTACGAACTTTTCATGGCACAAATTAGGCATTTCAAAAAAGTGGAGTAAAAATATTATTCGACCAAAAATGCATGTTAATGTATTAAGATTTTTACTTACCCTGTACTGAAATTGAAGGCTGAAGATCTGGGTCTGAAGAAATTGCTAGAAAAGTATACTCTGCCGAATTCTCGAAAAATATGACTCTTTGATTTGCTTGAAGTTCTTGAGATGATAAAGAGCAAAGTGCGCCCGGGAGCCCTCCGACCGCGCCGCGCATCTTGGCGCTACGGAGTTTAGATTGCAATTCCAACTTTCCGTCTCGAGAAATAACTATCAATTGCTTTAGACTGCTAGACTCTTGACTAGTCGCACATAAAACGCCATTTAGCAAGAATTTCATTTCACCGAACTGAGCACCTTTAAAAACAATTTTATAATTTAAGGGGGTATCCGACCCGTTTTCGTGATTTTTTAACGTGAGCTAACCAAAACTCTTATTAACTTCAGATTCTAGCAGATACATGTTTGAAATTAAAAAAAAACACGTTAAAAGTTTAGTTTTCTAGTACAGTTTAAATAAACGACCTTTAACGATTACGATGCCCGAGTTCATATATATTTTATTTCTATTCTGGTGAAGAACTATTTCGGGACAAGAATCGCGTGATGTTACGTAATTTTTGATAACACTAAAATTCAAAAATTGATTTATCTTAATTATCGTATTGATTTAAGCTTTCGATTTATTAGAAATCTTTGCCCAATTTCGAGGCCTACTATTGCATTTATTTTTGAGCGCGAAGTTACTTTTGTGTTAACCTGTGAAAATAAATTTCCCAATTTTTTTATTCTAATTTGAAAATGATTCTTATAAATCGAAAGCTTATCAATTTTTAATTTGTTTAAATTAAAAAAAATTTTATATGACATCTCGAAAAACCCAGCACAACTAAAATTTAGATGATAACCTACCCTGCTTTATTTGTACTTGATTGGCCCGCTTGTATGCGTAGGTGCTTATCAAGTGAATTAATTTAGGATAAATTCAACATGATCAACAGTTACTTAATCATCACGCGATTAGTGGCCCTAACTGGTTTTTCACCAGAATAAAACCCAAAAAAAAAATATTAAATGAACTCGGGCATCGTCATCGATAAATTTATAATAATTGGGGGTCCTCCTCACATGAAAACCTCCCGTCAAGTCTATCAGACACTCACCGTCGGTTGCAGAAGAGTTGAAAAAGTTCAGGAATGCATTTACTGCTTTTGTCATTTTCACTTTTCCGATAAGTCCAGTTAGGGCAACGGGCAACAAAGTTTTCATTTCGCCCAAAGGTAAACCACTCAAAATATCGAACACTGGCAGAAACATTTCCTCACGTTCACCTAAAAAAAATTTAATAAAAAAAATCTACTTAAAATTTAGGTCTGGCAAAAAAGTGTCTTTAAGCAAAATGCCGAAAAAAGTGAGATCAAATGTCTAGATCTTGATCTTAAGCTCTAGCGTTTCTCAAATAAAAGACAGAAAAAAACTTTCAATATTGTCAAAATTTGGAGTTTTTATCACGTATACAGTAGTTAGGAAAGAGATCTCACGTTAGATAGTTCTAAATTCTATCATTTGAGTTACATTTTTCTTCAAATCTAGAATTTTCGACTTTTAAACCAGGGGTTTTACCTAAAAACCAAAATTTTAGGAAAAATCTGAAAATCCGCTTACGCAATAATTTTCCAACTTCATGTTTTTTGGAAAATTTTTGTTTAAAATACAGCGTGAGTCTTTTCGATTTCTCCGTTTTACCCAGGCGGGTAGACACCCAAAATTGCCTATACCTTTCTTAAGATTTTGGCTGTCTAGCCGCCTGGGTAAAAACGGAGAAATCGAAAAGACTCACGCTGTATATCTTCTCTTCATTCTGGAAAAGTTCCCGTTAATGAAAATTGACAATAATTTATATTGGATATCGAAAACTCCAATTTATAGTATGTGTTTTTTAACTTACGAAATGAAAATTGTCATTTAGGTAAGTAAGGCCAATTAAAAATGGTGACTAGGTGGAATATATTTGCAAACCCTTGACATCGGCTTTAGCTTGACTTTCAAAATAAAATCCACCTAGTTACCATTTTTAAATGGCCGTGATTACCTAAATGACAATTTTCATTTTGCAAGTAAAAAAAACACATAAGTAAAATTTTTCCTCCATCTGGTGGTGAAATAATGGTGTTTCAAAATTTATTTTTTTTCAGTTGTGGATAAATTTTTTTTTTGAAACACCATTATTTCACCAACAGATGGAGTAAAAATTTTTTTTTTCAAAAATATCCTATTTTTCATGATTTTTTACCCCGGATTGCTATTGATTATTTTTATCAATGTTTACTCTAGATTTTAGTTCTGCCGTGCGGAACCCTACGTATTAACGTACGGTAACCGCGGTACGCACGTTGCAAATTTAACCACCGGTACAAAATTTCAAGAAAAAATTGTCTTAAGGGGGTTTCTATAGGCAAAATGCTTTTTTGAATTGCTTATTTCTCTTGGCATAGAACATAGGAGTGAATAAACATGTTCTGATAAGTTAGTTCGTAATCTCTGGAAGACGTTTAACTCTATATTTTTAAGATAGCATGTTTGAACAACGGTCAAGTGAGGTTCAACCAGGAGCAAAAAATTTGAAAACGCTGTATTTGTTTTTCGTCTATTTTAGGAAATGTTTCAAATTTGACATTATCCTGCGAAATTCAGGCGGAAAAAACTGTTGTTTCTTTCTGTTAATTTTCTCACTAAAAAGGTTATCAAGCTGGCGAAAAGGACTGTTTTTGCTATTTTGGCACGGAAAGTTGTATTTTTTTTTCTATGCTACATGTAAACTATTTTTCCGTGCACAATAGTTTTTCGTATAATTTGTTAACAATATGTTGTGGCCTGAATTAAACGATTCATTTATTAACGCCAGGAGTACGATTTGGAAATTTATTTTTGTACGTCCAATTCGTCAATCAGTTTTTTTAAAAAAAAAGAAAAAAGACGCAAACGATTTCGTAAGTTTGAATTGTTGGAAACGGGTATTATAAACTATAACGCAAAATATTTCAGCGGTTCGAGCGCTAGAGCAGCAAAGATTTTTTATTTTCGACACTCAGAAAAATTTTAAATATTTTCGCGAAAATTTTTGGTAATGTTTTTACGATTTTTTGAGTTAATATACTAAAAAAGCCGACGTTGAGTTCAAAAATCAAAAATCAGACCTCTCGCTCTTTAAGTTCAAAGATACGACTGCCTAGTGAACCTATATACTCAAATAAGCTTGTTTTCAATTTTATGAAAAAAATTTCCAGGAATGTTAAATTTTTCAAATATTTGTTATTTCTTCCTATATATTAACAATCTACGTGGAATCAAAAATTTTAAATCCAGTAAAATATTTCAGTCCAAAAGATATGGGTGCTAAGAACCGCCTTAAGCAAACGTCGTAGATACGATTTTTCCCAAGAAATTTCCCGATTCATAACGTGAATGGTCGGTTAAAATTTAATTATTTACCTGGTATGTAATTTTCGTATTCACCCTATTTGAAAATGATAAGAAATTCGGTCGAGTTTTTCTGGCTTTATAAAGTTGTAGAAGTTTTGATATCATGAAGAAGGAGTGCTGAAGCCGACTTAGTTCCTTTATTGCATTCTCAGAAGGAACGCTCGAGCGGCACTTTCTGAGTCACCACAAAAGAGGTTGATTAAATCAGCATAAAATGCTTAACAAGGAATAGAAACATTTATTTAAGGGGGTGAACAATAACTGTCGCTGTTTTATAAAGAAAAAAAAACATGAAATATTAGAGGTGGCCGAAGCTGCAGGTTGGCTACAGTGTTGACTAGTGTAGGACATGCAGAAAAATTCTCGGTTCCAACTTCGGTAAGGTACACAATGTAAACCTCGTTTGGGATGCTAGCATGTCTGAGCGAGTGCTTCAAAATATTTTCTTGTCTCGTTTAAAAAACAGCTACAGTAGAGTGTAGTTAAACGGACAACTTTTCACGCCGAACCCGTTTTAACTACCTGTCCATTTAAACACAAGTGGCAGAAAATTTTCCCGCGGTGCCGTCCGTTCAAACGCCCGTGGCAGGAATTCCAGCTCAGACCCCGTCCGTTTAGACAAAAAACACATTTTTCCTTTACTTAGATTACAATTTTACTCAGTGGGGCCGTCCGTTTAAACGCACGCTGGCAGGAATTTCTGCTCTGACCCGTCCTCGAGGGTGGTCCGTTTTAACGCACTATGCTGTACCAAACCGACTTTATATATCTTTATAATAATTTTTTGGGGAGGGGGCTAATATATTTCTAGATTTCCTTTTTCAGTGAGAACTTGAACCACCATTTGAGGGTAATGTTGTAGCAAGAGTGAAATATAATTTTTGAAGAATAAAGTATTTCTGGTTAGTCCACGATCGACTAAAAACAGATTTTGATAAATGTTGAATAATAATTCTCCTTCAAACCTCCCGATAAGTTTGCCAAGTTCTTCTGGGTAAAATTCCAGCACAATAGATACACAGCTTGAGAGGTTATCTCCCATTAAAATAAGTAATAAATGAAAAGCACGCTCACGAAATCGCTCTCCGGGATTTCTGAAATAAAGCCTTAAGTGTCCCCATAAAAAGTGTAACAAAAAAATAATACTAATTCGACTGAAATCGGTACCACAATGAAGGCTTGTCCAAACTTTAATTGAAGTCAAAAGCCGTCTGTCGTATTTGTCTAAGCGGACGTTTTTGAAAATTTTCAAAACGTCCGCTTAGACAAATACGACAGTAGTATATGAGTAAATGGGGGGCAAAAACGATCTGTGGGAGTCTCGCGCCTCTGTCATGTGTGGTTTGCTCACTAGAGGGCGCCGAAAGGTGAAATCGGAGGTAAAATTTATGACTTGATTACAGATAGAATCAACTTAAGGGGGTAGGTGTCGGTTTTTTTCGAGCCCTTTATAGAATTAATTTATGATATATTAATATCGGTTATGACTAAAGTTGACCGAAGGAATCTCATGGTGGCAATTATTTGTTTCAAAACCCAATCTAGAACCAAATCTATGAATTATTCAAAAATCGAATATTTTTTTTCTTTAACCCGCAATTAAAACCGGTATCCAACCATTGATGATGAACATTTTTTTAATTGGTGAACTATTACCCGCTCCTTAAAACGATGCTAGACACAAAATTATCAGGAATGTGTCTCTAAATCGTAAATCTGAATTTCAATATATCTTTTACGCCAAAAATGTGAACCTAATTTATCTTAATTTGACGGCTGTGCTGGTTCACAATTTCGATTAGCTGTAAGAAGATTTTTTGATCAGTGATTTTTCAGCTTCAATTTGTAGTACTTTTGTTCAATCAGACGAACTTTTTTTTCGAACTTTTCATTTCGGTTCACTTAAATCAATTTACTAGAAATTTAGAATATTAATCAAAAATTCCTTCTCATCACATTGACCGCATTATATTTATCTACCTTAGTCGAAAAACGGCTTTATTCTTTAACATTCGTCAAAAAGAAGATAGAGTTTGAAGTTGAAAAACTGGAGAAATCGGCGTTCAAGTGAGATTCTGAATAAAAAAGTCAAAATTTTGGAAAAATCCTTCTCATCACATTTTTGTTCTCATTTATTCCGCTACTTTGTGTAAATTTTGAGACGCTTTGTATGTGGGGTCTAAAAGAAGATAGATTTAAAAAAAACTGTTTAGTGTTCTAGAATAGACTCACCACCTGGTGGTGTGATGTAACAATATTGACTTTGAGATATGTAATCGTTAGACGAAGGATAGATCTACAAACGAGTATCCTCAGATTTTCACAACTGCCCTAGAATTGTTCTGAGGCGTGATTGAAAGGTACCAAAAGCGACACCTACCCCTTAAGGCCACAAACGAACCGGAACATAATTTTGTCGAAACAGTAGATAAAATCAGGTTTCAATGCGATAACTTTAAAGATCATATTCAATTAGTTTTAAGATTATCTACTGTATTAACAAAAATTCAAAGTACAGTGTAGTCAGATTAAATTTTGCCCGGTCCTTATCTGCATAAATTTTTGTTCATAAATTCAAAATTCGGTAATAAAGACGGTTACCTTGCCAGTGTTGAATTAATAAATCGAACATTTTTTCTTGATTGTTTAATTGTGTTAGACAATTGAGTGCCGAAACAAAATCATCATTTTTCATTGCCAAAGAAAACGCCATGTTATAAATTTGGCATTTTCCACTTTGAAGGGCTAATCAATATATTATGCATTCTATAGTATTTTCACTTTAGTATTTCCACAATTAAAATCGACCTATGGAAATACTGGGTGTATTGTTATAAAACTTCTGAGGGCTAAGGGGGTGTCCAGGCAAATTACATATTTTTGAATCGGCTCTCCTGAACAAACTTTAAAAATATATATACTGTCATTATTGGCTATAAGGACAGGCAAATTTTGTCGTTTTGTCCATGTGAAAACGTGTCTTTTGTCCATATAAAAAAAGTTTCACTAAAAATGCTCTTAAAAATCGAATAAAATGCTCTTAAAAATACCGCTAGAGAGCTAAAACTGCAAGCCAAATGTGCGCACGACTTAGGCGCACCTCTCAAAAAAGATTGGGGGTATCAGTCAGCTGGTTATTGTTTTTTCAAAATAAATATATTTTTCAAGAAAAAATTCAAAAATTTTTTTTTAAAACAATTTTTTTCTGTAAAATAACATCACCCAGTGACTGATGACTATTAAAAGGTACCGCTAAGTTTTGTATTCCATGGTCCTTATAGCAAATATGACAGTATTATGTTTCAATTTGATTCGCAAATGAATCCCAAAAGTAAAAAGCGAAATAGAAGTTTAAATTTTCGAAAATTTCTAGAGCTGATAGAAACTTTTTGTTTTGACCATCAAATTCCTCGTAGGTTATTTACTAATAAAACATATTTATTTTGGTTTTTAATGTTAGCAAACACAGCTAAAATGCGGTTGACTTTGAAAATTCTAGAGCAGATAGAGAATTTTGGTTGAGGCCATTGAATTTCTCGTGGTCGACTTACTTCTAAAATATATTCATTTTTTAAATTTATCCATCCGAAAGCCCTTTAAAAGGTCGCCTTGACCACCCCCTTAATAACATATCAAATTAAGAAAGAAAAAATTTGTGACAAAAAAAAATTTGGTCGTCACATGACAAAAATATATATTTCGTAATTACTATTTAGCAATTTTCGTAATGTCAGTATTTGATTATTTTAAAACTAATGACGACGCGATAGTATTTGGTTTAACGCTATCAATGGTTTAACGCTAACAAAATGAGCATACTTTTCATAAAAAAATCCATTTTTGAAAAGTTGTCATTTTTTGCTCTTAACCCCCACCTGCACGAGCGTGTTGCAGAACACAGAGACCAAAAATATTTTGGGGAAGTGTCATTTTGGCCGGCGGAATATGGGAAAAGACCCCCGATAGTTCCCCTTATTTTTAATTTCAAGAATTTTGGTGAGTTCTAGAAATTTCTCATCAGACCAGAAATGAATTATTGGGATGCAATTTTGTGTTAAATGCAGTTAAAACAGTACTGGAACAAGATAATGATCTACAAGGTAGCAAATTTTATTGTGACAACGGCCCTAATTCTGAAAAATCAAGTCAATGGAGTTTTGTATGCTCAAAATCGAAGTTAGTGCTCTAAATGGGCGTTTTGAAATGTCAGTTTCTGACCACTAGATGGCCAAAAATTTTTTTTGTGCCCGGAATCGTTTTTTCTGGCTCAACAACTCCCTGTAATTCTCTCGATAGTTTTACCGGTGCGCTCCCTAACTATGTCTGTGTTCTGAAGCACTCTCGTGCAGGTGGGGTGTAGGACATCTCGTGCAGGTGAGGGTAAAAGCTCCCAGAAAAATTAGAAAAGGGGATGCTCAATTGATCTAGGAAAATTAATTTGGTCATCGAAATAACCGCCTTGTCGACTTTAGTTACCACCAGTTTTTTGAAATTATTATGTCTGAAAAAAGTGTCATACAGGGGGGTGCGGCTTATAGTTGGAAATTTTTGGTGATTTTAGAGTTAATTTTTCGTTACAAATCTTCTAGGTGTATAATTTAATTTTATCGAAAAAAATGAAATAAAGTTAATTTTAAATAAACATGAATTCGAAAAAGATTTATCCGAAAATCGTTAAAATGTAGGAAACAATGGAATTATAAAAAAACAATTATGCTCACAGTAAATCACCTCTCAGAAAACCAGAAAAACTAAAATATTTTTATGCTGATAATACTATTGGCTATTTTCAAGCTAGCCGACGTGGTCTGCGAGACTTGAAACATTTGTTTAAACTCTTGAATAATCCGACACTTCATTGGTCAATCTGACATGTTTTAAAAAAATGTATTTTTCATTGTCGCGCCGACTGGAGAATCTTGGTCTGAAAATCTGGTTAAAAACGCTTCTTTTGCCTAGTAACGTTTGAAAAAAACCCTATCTTTTGCCTACAACTATACGCCGCACGCCTAGGAACGAATAAATTTATTTTTCAAATGCATAGGTTTTTGCGGAGGTTTACGTAGGTTGTTGCGTGGGTTCCAACTATACGCCCCCCTGTATTACATTTTGAAACGATTTTCGTGACTTTTGAGGTCATGGTTACCTTTAAAAAAAATTTGTATTTTTTTTTTGAAGTTAGGAGGTATTATTTAGTACATCCGAAAGCAAAAAAAAATAAATAGCTCAAGTTGAAATTCGCATTTTCCACCCAACGCTAGAGAAGTTTTTTGGCTAGCCGTGCCTAACAATTGTAGTCTCTCGAGTTTAACTTTTTCTAGTCTTCCTGTTAATAGCAATTGTTGGCAGATGTGTTCTCGTTCGCTAGATCGCTCGGCATCTGGATGAACCAAAAATTCTAGAATTTGATCCATTTGTAGTTTATCGATATGAATCGAACTTTCCCTTATAACTTGCCGACCAATAAATAGCAAGATCAATCCACGAACATAAGAACTCATTATCTACAAAAATAAGTTTAAAATGACCAGTATAAGTTATAGCATGACCAGTTACTGGTATAACTAGCTATACTGTATAACTAGCTTCCATTTTAAAGTCCCTTTATGCTTAGGTACTTTTTTTTAAAGGACACCATCCTTCTCATGACGATTACGGGAAAACCATGGATGATACCGAGAAACGGTTTTTTGCATTCAACTGCCAAGAACAAAGCTCAGTAAAAAAATTTTATAAAGGTGATTTGACATTCGGTTCACCGGATATAAACCGGAATGAAGCTTTTTGGTACGTTCGAATCTCAATGGACCCAATTTTTTTTTCTTAAAATCAGCCGAAAAGTTAATTTTCCATCTTTGTTCATTCTTATATCACGATTGTATACACATTTAATGCTTGAACTATATTTTTGATGAATTCCTGGAGAAAAAAACGAGTTTCGATTTTTTTTCTCAAATTTTATACTGAAAATAACTAAATAAGCTCAATGGAGAAATTTTGTTCTATTCATCGGACTACTGGTTCACTGGTAACCGGAGATCTATTATATAGGTATTTTCAGTATAAAATTAAAGAAAAAAAAAATCGAAAGTCGTTTTTTTCTTTCAGGAATTCATCAAAAATATAGATCAAGCAGAAAATGTGTAGACAATCGTGATATAAGAATGAACAAACATAAAAAATTAACTTTCCGGCTAATTTTAAGAAAAAATTTTTGGGCCCATCGAGATTCGAACCTGCTACGAAATTACATTCCGGTTTATGTCCGGTAAACTTTTTTAGTTGGCAGTTGAATGCAAAAAAACGTTTCTCGATATTGCCTATGGTTTTCCCGTAAGCGTTATGAGAAGGGTGCCCCCCTAAATTAAATTACCTTAACCCCTGGAATCACAGAAAAAAAAGTTCGCCAAGGCACCAGAGCCGATATATCGCTCTACTTTGGACGTTGTTTACAGAAAGCTCAAGGTGTTGAAGCTCCAATTACTTTGCAATGGGAAGTTGAAAAGTTAATTTTGCATCATCATTTCAAATTCTAGAATTTTGATTTTTAGTTCTAGAAAATTAGTTGGAAAACCAAGTGTATTATATCACGTGATACGTGCTTCATCGTAGTCTTCACCCTACGTCACACTTTAATCCGATTAAGATTCTATTATCAAATCAAGAGTTATTTTTAAAAAAGTGAAAAAAAAATGATGAAAAATCACAAATTTCTATGAAAAATGGGTAATTTCCCAAATAAAAGCAGATTAATTCACTTTTTTATTATTTTAATTTTATATAGTAATCAAGTGACAGTGTGGACATTTTTGATTGATTTAATTAATTTTTATAATAAATAATTTTTTTCATGGAATACTGAATTAAAATTTTGAAATTTCACTTCCAAAAAAAATATCTGTCCCAAGATACGAATAAATTTTAATGTTAATGTTTTGTATGACAGAAACACTTTCCTAAAAACGCTCATCTCACATTTGTATTTGATGTCTAGTTTCGAAAATAATTTTCCGGAAGTAAAACTTCGGCGAAAAATCAACTCACCGTAATATTCGAACCAAATATCAAAAAAAATTGGGTATTTTTTTGGAATCAACGCAAAATTTTTATAATGTATTCGGAAGAACAATTCTGTGACATTTTTTTTGCCCTTTTTAGAAGGTTTTAGGTAGGCTTGAGCCATATATCGGCTGCTATGATTCCAAGGGTTAATAAAATTGTCGACTAAAAAAAGAAGATTTAACTTAAAAAAATTTGTTTAATAAAATGTTCGAAATTAGTGCCTACTCAGGTAACTTTTTTTTAGCAGCGACAGATCTGACTGTGCCACCGCGGAAGAACTGTATGAGATATCACGAAACCCATCTAACTGGAAAATAAAAAAGCTGCGGTGGCAATTTTTTACAAAAATTTGCACATCCAGTTTACCGGTAATTGCCGGTTTGAACCAGTCATTTTTCTACCACTCGAAAACAAAATCATACCGTGTGGTGAAGCAAACACATTAAAAACAATTTTACCATGTTGACGCTTTTTTCATACGGACCTTCGCGAACGCAGTTTTTGCCATATTGAGAACAAAAGTTACGGTGCCTATTTTTAATGGGAATAATTCAAAATTGATCTTTTTGCTGAATTTTATTGTGATTGCTTCCATGAAATTTTTGAGAGCTATATTTAAAATACGGTACATTAGTCAACAAAATTCTGTGAAAACTACAACTTTGTGACCCCTAAAAAAATTATTCATCAATTTTAAAGAAACCAAATTGCTTCACAACTATCACCGTCAGATTGCTTATACATGTAGTCAACTTATGGAGGTATAAGTTTTAATGTCCACGAGGGTGTCACTTTTTGATTAACTTAAAACGTTTTTTGAGGGTGTTTTAGTACTACTGTCAAATGCGTCTAAGAGGGCAGAATTTTTTTTGTCGTTTTTTCCACCTGTGAACGTGTCGTTTTGTCCATTTAAAAAAAATTCACAAAAAATGCTCTAAAAAATTGAAAAATATCAGATTTTCAGCATATTTTTTTTGCGGACACTACCCCCTTACATGAGAAATTTTTAGTCAGGAATTGAAAATAACTTACGAAAGCTAATTTGAGCAAAATTTCGATAATCTTTTGAACTTGTTCTTTTGGCGATTTATGAAGTGTCAAATTGATGAGATCTAGCGTCCCCTGCGGATTAGATTTCAATAATTTTTGAAAAATTGGAAAATTCCGCTCCGCACAAACATATTCGCAACAGATCGAAGTCAAGATTTCTTCTCGGATAAGCGCGCAATCGCCGTCAATAGCACCACCATCTGGATACGAAACTCCATCTTAACATTAAAATTCAAGCAACTGATTAGGGTGCGCACCGGTCTCTACTTTCGCGTTTGACCAATGAAGCACCGGATAACACCAAGATGACCAATAAGTAAATTTCATTAGTACTTTTTCTGTGATAAGCGCTGAAAATCAAGTCAGAAAACAAAAATGAGTTTTACTCATAAATTCGGACAGTTTTCATCATTATTCGTCCAATCAAAACGAAGAGCTCAAAAAACGAAATTCAAATATACGCGCTATTTCGGGCGGACGAAGTACCGAGTAAATTTGAATATCGATTATTGTTAACCAATCAGCGGAACTGCCCGAAATCACGAGTGAAACTTAATTCACTCATATCGATTACGCGACTTCCTGGTTGTTATTTGCTAGATTTTAGGCCAAAATTTGGAAATAGTTCGGCTTTTGAAAACAACCCATCCGATTATATTCTTAGATAGCTCAGACTGAGCTCAAATATCTTGTGAATAATAAAATACAAAAATTGGTCCAAATCCGACCATTGCTTCCAATTTTTTTAAGAAAAACTAATAAAGAAAAAATTTCAGAAATCTCAGAAAAAAAAATAAAATAAATTGGTCCGATAGACCAATTTTTTTATTTTATTATTAATAAGATATTTGTGCTCAGTTTGAGCTATCTAAGAATATAATCGGATGAGTTGTTTTCAAAAGCCGAATTAGTTACAAATTTTGGCCAAAAATCTAGCAAATAACGACCAGGAAGTCGCGTAATCGATATATAGTACACAAAACTTTTTTCATTTACTTTCGAATTTAACGACAAAATAAAGCAATTTTAATCTGCAATGTAGCTTTCTAAGCAAAAGTATAGGGGTGCGCCCTAACTGGGACACTTTTTTTTAGGTCGGTAAGTGTTCCAGTTAGGGAGCGAGGACTGCATATCAACTCTTCGTTCTAAAACATTTCCCGGTAAAGAAAATTAACCATTATTTATATTTGATATCGAAAACTTCAAGTTAAATAAAAAAAAATTTAAAAGGGCATAATTTGAGCACTAGATGGCGAAAAAAAAATTTCTTTCAAAAAATGTATGCTTTTTCAGCCCGTTAAGCTATTGATTTATTTTTTCGGTGTTAACTCTAGATTTAAGTTCTTCCGTGCGCAACCCTACTGATGAGAGCTTCGGAAATAAATTCAAACGCGAAAGTAGGGGCCTCTAGGGGGGTCCTTTTTTCAAATATAATAAATAGCCCCACATAATCACAGTCTACCGGACACTATCAATTTTCTAACCTAAAGTACAGCTGAGATACATTAGAAGTGTGTCTCCTATCTTTTGATCATTTTCTATTTTTTGAATTAATTTCTCAAGTGGCGATTTGAAGTCTTTTAGAAGATAGTTATAAACCATAATGATTCCTTCGAATAAATCATTTGCCCAAAAGTGATTCAAAATCAAATTGATATCCATCGAACTTGCCGACACTCAAAAAAGATCACAACGAAATACTTTAACCCTCAGGAGTGCGCTTAACCCCTGGACCGAGACTGTGCCGATTGACACAAATAAAAGCACGTCTGCCTAATAGTTAAAGACGCCCAAATAAATTCAATTTCAATGCTCAAGGTTAAAATACGGTTTTCACTAGAAGGTAAAGATTCAGTAGGTATTTGATGGTCAAATCAAAAATCATTTTTCAAAATAGGGTTTTTAAGATTCTGAATAATTCATTTATCTCGCATATTTGAAGTCACATGAGTCATGTGACATGACAGAAAATATATTGAGGCTTAAAAATTATACTACTGTCAAATGCACCTAAGAGGACAGAAATTTTTTGTCGTTTTGGCCACCTGAAAACGTGTCGTTTTGTCCATTTAAAGAAAATTTCAGCAATTATAACTTCCTATGATGCAGAAGATTAAATGTGATTTTACAAAAAAAAGTGTGTCCATTGACACAGATCTGGGTTGTCATGGATAGATGGGTCCAAGGGTTTAACGCATCAATCTACAAACTGTCCGTTTAACGTAACATAAAGGACATGTTTGCCGTTTACATGTGCAGAACGGCCAGTTTGTCTTACAGACGGAAAATAGCGCCAGAGAGCTGTATTTTGTATCTTTATCTTTTGGTATGAGCGGCGGTATTGAATCGATATATCCATTTTCAGCTTGAAATGATATAAAAGGAGTCAGCAAAACGGGAGATATATCGAATAAGTTTCCTGCTGAGATATGCTTGGCGATTGAGGCGTAAAATGCAGCACAACATTCATCATTAAAATTCAAGAAATAATCCATAAACGGAATTTCACCTTCATAAGGACTCCATAGGGCCTCGGCTAGATCTAAGGCGATGCATGCTGAGATAGAAAAATCCGCTTAGATATGGATCCTTAAAAACACTGATTGCAATCTGATACAATGCAACCTACGCCCACACAGGACCCTTGAATAAGCTTCCCCAATAAACACTAAAAAGCTATTCCTACAATTTTCATCATTTTTTGTTTCAGACTCCAGAAAAGCAAAATCAACAATAATCTAGAGCAAGTTTTTCAAAATTTAGTTTTTGACAGAAAAAAATGCAAAAAAGAAATAAAATTGTCTGTCAAAAGTCAAATTTCGAAAAACTGGCTTTAGATTATTCTTGGTATTGCTAACACAATAAATGATGAAAACTGTAGGAGGAGATAGCTTTTCTTGACAATCTTGTTTAAAGTTCCTGTGTAGGCGTAGGTTGGATTGTATCGATTTACAATTAGTTTTGAAATGATCTTGAAGACTTGGTATTTAAGGAGGTTCTATATGTCAATTGTTGTAATTGCTGGGTATTTCTCACTACTTTTTAACGGTCTATAACTTTTGTTTGAAATGTTCAAACGTAAAAAGGGAAATATTATTGTTCTGTGAACGCTTATTGTACTAGTATATATATAATTATTTTTGAATGAGTATATAACTCGTAACACATGTTACGAAAACGACAAGGAAAACCCTCAATTTCATCCACTGTCGGAAGTGATATGAATTATTCAAATTTTTCATAAAAAAATTTTTTGTAACCAACTTCTTGTCGAATAATTTGAAATTTACGTTTTTCGTAAAACAGAAAAAACGATTTTCGTAAACGTTCGAATAACTTGTTAAATATTTTTGAACAAAACAAATTTTGCATATGAAAAGAATCTACGCAATAAATGCAACAAAGTTCTTGTCGAAAATTTTCAATTTAAAATCTTAATCTCTCTCGATCATAGATGCGGCGAGCAGCGCATTTCAACTCAAACTCGCGTGTTTATTTCGTAACAAATAATAAGAAGCCCTATTTCTCTCAATAAAGAAGATATTTGTTTTCAAACATATTTTTCTTGGTTAGTTTTTCACGAAGAATTAATTTTTTGCCATTTTTATACCGATTTTTGTAGTTCGCGAATTTTGGGTAAAAATCCAAAAATAAACTTCAACGTCGAAATAAAGAATTTATATTAGTCGCAATCGATTTATCAGATCCGATTTACCTCAAAATAATATGCTGTTTGTTAAATTTATCAAACAAAGACACTGCATTTGTGCATGCAAATTGACATGTAGAACCATCTTAAGTTCAGCAAGTTTTCAATACCACCTTTGCTTTTTTATCGAGAAACCACGTCGAAAACTTCAAAAAACAGCCTCATCAGCGGCACCCACTCCCTTAACAGTCGTATTGTTTTAATTTTGGCCCCTTGTGGGAAGCGTTTTAAGGATCCGTGCCTGTACTTGTGTAGTTTTTGTCAGTTTTTAGTTGCATCTTTAGAAATTGATGCATAAGTTTATAAAAAGCTTGTTTTGAGTTTTGTTTTCTGTCAGTGTCTGTGTTGCCCATTCCGATAACTCCGACGGCTTCATTTCTGTAGAAGGTGATGACTAATTTAACTGCTTCTTTTAACCCGTGGCTTTCTTTTCGGTTTTTTAGTCGCTCGTCCCAAGTCGCAATCCGTTTACACCGCAACTGACCNTGCAACACAGTTCTCGTCGAAAATTTTCAATGTTTTATCATTATCTCTCACGATCACAGATGCGGCGGGCAGCACCTTCCAACTCAAACTCGTGTGTTTATTTCGTAACAAATAATAAGAAGCCCTATTTCTCTCAATAAAGAAGATATTTGTTTTAAAACAAATTTTTCTTGGTTAGTTTTTCACGAAGAATTCATTTTTGCCACTTTTATTACATTTTAATACCGATTTTTGTAATTCGCGAATTTTGGGTAAAAGTCCAAAAATAAACTTCAACGTCGAAATAGCGCATTTATATTAGTCGCAATCGATTTATCATAACCGATTTACCCAAAAATAATATGTTAAATTTATCAAACAATTCATTTGTGCATGCAAATTGACATGTAGAACCCCCTTAAGTTCAGCAAATTTTCAATGCCACCTTTGCGTTTTTATCGAGAAACCACGTCGAAAACTTCAATAAACAGCCTAATGAGCGACACCCACTCCCTTAACAGTCGTATTGTTTTCATTTTGGCTCCTTGTGGGAAGCGTTTTACGGATCCGTGCCTGTACTTGTGTAGTTTTTGTCAGTTTTTAGTTGCATCTTTAGAAATTGATGCATAAGTTTATAAAAAGCTTGTTTTGAGTTTTGTTTTTTGTCAGTGTCTGTGTTGCCCATTCCGATAACTCCGACGGCTTCATTTCTGTAGAAGGTGATGACTAATTTGACTGCTTCTTTTAACCCGTGGCTTTCTTTTCGGTTTTTTAGTCGCTCGTCCCAAGTCGCAATCCGTTTACACCGCAACTGACCTCTCAAGTCGGCATAAACGATTCCTCTGAAAGTCCGGTGAGGTTCTAGAGAAGTACTGAATTTAGCATCTGAATCATTCACGTCTTCAAAGGGATGCATTTTTGCGGGGAATTATTTTGTGATCAAACTTGCCCCAAATCGCTTGATTTGGTATTTATAAAAA
>SCLH01000300.1:154488-176248 GCA_004367855.1 Oikopleura vanhoeffeni | reverse complement strand
TATTTGGCTATTAAGACAGCAAATTTTTGTCGTTTGTCTTGTGAAACGTGTCGTTTTGTCCATATAAAAATTTTCACTAAAGTGTCTTAAAAATCGAAAAATAGCGCTAGAGCTGAAATTCTAGGGCCTGAATAGCACAGAAACGAGAATAAAAATAGAATCACGCTACATTATACGGTCATTATTCGTCATTTTTTCCCCTCAATACAATTATAAAGTGGGGTCGTTTTGTCCATATATACGATGTCCTATATACCAAATACGACAGTAAAAGTAACATATTTAGTTCATAAATTAAAAAAGAGCAGAAATCTTAGCTCGATTTTGAAAAAGGAATTCATTTTTCCATCTTTTGGTATTTCACGAAATCAAGGTTTTTGGCTATTTTTATCATTTATGACAACATTTTTGCGGGCCAATTTGGTTTCAAAATATTTTTAAAAACCCTGCCTTACGATTTAAATAAGGATTTAGAGTCATTCTCACGAAATCCGGAATTTTATAATCTTCTGTTGGAATTCGAGGGATTTTTTGGAAAATCCCTTAACTTTTGGAGCCATAGAATAAAAAGTTCCGTGTCTTTTCTTTATGACAAATTTAACGAGTTAAATAGTCGAACAAAAAGTTTCAAATTCTAGAAATTTCATGTTTAATACTAAAAAAAACCGTTTGAAAACTAAGATTAATAAAACCACGTGATACTTTATCTCAATAACCGCGCAGTGGTATGTTTTACTTATTTAATTTTAATAATTAAAATACTTTTTTCTGATTGAGTACAGTATTGAGTACTGTATATCTTTTAGGAAATATGATATGTTAAAATAAATTTTACTTATAAACAATATTTTTGCTCCAGAACTTTCTAGAATGTATTTTTTTGCAAAATGGGCAAGATTCCCTAAAAACTGGCTTATTTCAACTTTTATTCCAAAATGGAATTTCCATTTTCAAGTTGAAAAATTACGTAGCCCACATCGAACACAATTAAGGGGGTATACGACTCTGATTTAATAAAGCCTTAGAGGCATTAAAAAATGCTCCAAATGATACGGGGTGATAATTAGCTACTTGAAGAACCCAATCATCAAAAAAATTTTTCGAAATTTTCGCTTTTTTTTCGATTTTTTCTAAGTATTTTTCAAAAGAATGAAGTTAAAAAATACGTTTGCTCGAATTTGACCACTAAAACTTCAAAATATCGCCTTGACGTAAGCCAACTTTCTCATCAGTGGTTTACTGGCTTTCTTTTGAGCCTACTTTCGAAAAAATCGAAGCACTTTTTTTTCGAAATTTTTTGGAAAATGACCAAAAAATCATATTTCGAGTTCTAGCTCGAAATTGCAAAAAGCGCTCGATCATCTCTTCAAAATTTTCTGAGGAATACTTGATAAAAATTTGAGCTATTTTGCAAAACATATCCTCGGAGGAGATAGATTTGAAGTCTGAAATTGTTAAAATCGTCGGTTATTTGGCGTTCTAGAATTGTTCAGTTGCCAGATCAAAAAAAGCGCTCGATGAAAAATTTATATACTACCGTTACGTGATCTGTGAAATTTGAGCTCAATTTGATATACCGTCTGGGAGGAGAATAGATTTGAACTTTTGAAAATGTCACCGTTGTTACGATACTGTACCTATTGTGTAATGGTCAAAAATTGGATGTATTTTTTCGCAGATTAAGGATAGATCTACAAATTAGCATTTTCGGTTTTTTCTCATGAACTGTTAGTTTTCAGCAATATATTCACCTAGAAAATGTCAAATCAGAGTCGTATACCCTTAAGGGCTGGGGCGTCCCCCCTACATAAGCGGGCTCACATATAATATTGTTAGGTCCGTAATGACTGAAAAGGGGGAGAAGACAAGTCTGGGCTTGAACCCGCGGCTCTCTCATCATAATTTAAGTGTGTTTACCAACTACACCACATTTCTAGTCGGATTTCTCGCTTATGGCGCGAATTAGTCGCTCGACCTAATCGCACCTGACAATATGACCTACTAAACAACCAAACAATTTGGGGGGGTTGGGGGGTCTCCTATATATACCTGGTGGCTTGTATAAAACTCGCACAATTATTTCGATTTTATTATGTATCAAAATGGTATCCCGTATCCTATAATGGTGTTTGATTGAAGGTCAACTAATTCTATGGTGAAAGGAGGAGTACAATCTGGAGAGGAAGCACAAAGCAAAATTGATGAAGACGGAAAAGTAATCACAAAAGATGACATCTCGTTCAACTTTCATTCGATTATAAGGATTTAAGAGGGTGGTGCGTCCTAAATTGTCGTTTTCATTTTGATACTGAACTCCCCGGGATCTTAAAGTATCAAGATATTGACATGGTGTGAGTCATACTCATTGGAGCATAGGGCGGTGGTAAAAATCGCTGGCAAAAAAAAATGCACTATAGTGTATACTGTATATACAGTATAGTCTATACTTCATCTATAAGGTAAATCGATATCAGGAAGACCACGTAAACATTTAAAAATGACCATAGACGTCGCTAGCGAGCGAAATTTCTAAAGCTGAATAATTTTTCATAATAATAAATTTCAGCGTCTTTATCGGTATTTTTGATGTCAACTTATTATAGAAACGACAAGTTGAGGCATGACAACCTCTGTTTTTAGTACGCGTTTGGCCTGCGTTTTGTCTGGCCGCCATAGGTCTGATTTTTTTAGATGAGTCACATCAAAAAGATAGTTCGGTACTGGTACATACGTGTCACTGCAGAGCCAGTTTTTCGATTTCCGATTTTTTACCAGTAATTTTCGATGTTTTTCTCTGGCGAAACACCGATAATTTTTGGCAAATGTCCGGTAGAAACCGGAAATCGAAAAAAACGGCTCTGCAGTGTCACGTAGACGGGAAAGTTATATTATGACCTACAATTTCAAAAAGTTCGTATGTGCCACTTCCAAGCTATCTAACCGTTTTATATGACCCATCTAAAAAAAATTAACCCATAGACTATGGGCCATAGTCAATATAGTCGATAAAATCCGACGGGTATATCAAAATTTCAACTCATTTCAAAATAAAGCTTAAGAAATAAATAGATTTTCCTTTTTCGTAAAGTTAACTAATCAAGGAGTGTTATAATCGATTCCTGTATAACTCTGTCTATAACCCACTGTTTATTTTGTTCAAATCTAAAAGAAGTTATTTGTTGGCAATGTGCCAAAACTAGAATTGGTTCGAGGTCACAATTGACCAACCAAGAGCACGACAGCGCCGCCGTAGAAGTGGCCGAATGTGGAAAGGAAAGCTCCCCAAACTCATCTCCTTTCCCCTTTCCAACATTTTTGATAAGGAATTTCTGTGGGGTGATTATTGCGCAGAATACAGAGGAATACAGTGGGTGCGCCGACGAATTCATTGAAATGTAATCTGAGATCAAAAATAAACTTGGTTTGTGAACTATTTCACCACGGTAAACTTAAACAGTGTTAACCAAATTTTCTCGGACAAATAACGGACATGCCAAAATTTCGGCGAAAACGTGCGTCTTTATCATAGACATGGAAAATTTACGGCGGAAGAGTGCGGCCGTTTAACCGTTAGGCAAATTTCTTCGTCCTTACAACGGACCCAAGAAAATTCTGGTTAAACAGTCCTTATAACGTACATAAGAAAAATACCAGGAAAATTATATTCTGCATGTAAGAATAAAATTAGTCTTTTAAATTTCAGCTTGAGCCTGAAAGTCGCGGATTTTATTAGATTTTTCAGAATCTTTTTTATTATCAGACGAATTTTTGTCGTTTTGTCCATGTGAAAACGTCCATAAAAAATGTAAAGTAAAATAACCTTTGAAAAATTTTCATTTATACATTTTGTTATGTCCATATATGGGCACCTACTACTGGAAGATTGGCAAAAATCTCAGAATTTCTGTCGTTTTGTCCATATACACACAGTCTTTTTAGACACACACGACAGTACAATAAAATAAACCTAAAAGATGCTCACGCGAAACGTTGTATTATAATAAAGTGAAAATGGGCGCGCCTAGCGTCTTCTCGCAATTTGTAACACGTGACCTTGAGATATCTCTGTTCCTCTGCGACCAATGACCCTGGTGAACTCTAATGAAGTGACACTTGATGAATCGCTACATATTCCAGTGCTATTATTCACACTTGTAAACGTGGCCATTGAAACCGAAGCTGTCGCAATAGCGTGAGAATTATATGGTAAAGTCCGGATAGGGGATTTAGACTGAGAAACGTCGTACATGAGAATCTTCAAACATGTTCTAGAATTACCCTTAATTTCGCCTACGCACTGAGGGAGCGAACACGCCAAAATTTTGACCGTTAAACATTTATCAAAAAACAGAAGAAAATTCAAACATGAAGAATTTTTTGTTTGGTATGTTTAGGAAGCAACATTCTGTACATTTTTTTAAGTTATTTTGCTTTGATCAATTACTTCGTTGCGACCACCGAATTCAAATAATACCATTTATCTCATCATAAATTATTTTTCGAATTTATCGAAAATTGTTAAATCCCGATTTTGTCGTAAAAATTGTATGAAATCAAATCAAATAAATTGAATTCGGTGGTTGCATTCACTTGTCGCCAAAACAGATTAATACATCAAAAAACATTTTACCTCAATTGAGACACCTTCGATAGGAATCTTAGGGTAATATGTCTAGGGTGCGCAGCGGTATAACTACAGAGAAAACTGCAGTAGCTGAGAAAAATTTATGAATTTTATAAGGTTATTGAATTTGCTACATTTACAAAATAAAAATTTTATGGAAAAATATTTTCCATGATTTGTGAAAAATTTTTCAGTTATTTCCAAAGAAATTTTTTCTCTAGATTTTTTTCTTAGAAAATTTCCCAGACTTTCTCAAGGTTCCCATGGTCACTGTAAGATGTCAAATTTTTATGTCTAACCTTGAACTTAACTATTTTCAGCAACCGGTAATTTAAACCAATAATCGGTATTATTACCAGTATAAAATCCTAAAATTTATTTTTTATTAATTTTTCTCCTTGGAATTCTGCCCGAGATGTTTTTCGCTGCGCATCCTAAATATTTTTTTTTCAAGTCACTTTACCGTACGATTTCTATGTCTGATTTCTAGAACACGTGCCTTTCCTCTAGAAAATCCTAGAAGTACTCTTTTTCCATCTTGAGAGAGTCCTATTGCAGTTACGGCGCCAAATTGAGCATTTTCAATTCTTAGGATTAAAACATTTTTTTGATCGAATAAGAGACAACTCCCATCACGCATTCCAACACCAGTCATAGATCGAGTGCTGAACATTGAACTCACTTTTAAACGGTTCAAATTAATTTTTAACAGCTAGAGCTGTTTTAGCCTTTAGGGGTCGGACCGGGAGAAAAAAAAACACCACATGAATATGCGTTAAAACATTTAATCTGCCACACTAGAAAAATCATGAAACAGAAAAAAAATTGGAAAAAAAAATACTGTGGTTCTTGTCTAAGGTAGTTTTAGGTGACCCCACCGTAGTCATGGGCCATGACTACGGTGGGGTCACCTAAAAAACTACCTTAGACAAGAACCACAGAATTTATTTTTCCGATTTTTTTTCTGTTTCATGATTTTTCTAGTGTGGCAGATTACTCATGGCGATTACACGAAAAAAATAGGCGATATCGACGAACGGTTTTTTGCATTCAACTGCCAACTAAAAAAGCTAAATGGAGAATGTTTTCTTTTTTATCGGATGGCCGGTAACCGGAGATCTATTTTAAAAGCATTTTCAGTATAAATTTAAAAAAAATCGAATCTCGTTTTTTTCTTCCAGGAATTGATCAAAAATATAGTTCAAGCATTTGATGTGTAAATAATCGTGATATAAGGACGAAAAAACATAAAAATTCAACTTTCCGGCTGATTTTAGGAACAAAAAAAATTGGGGCCACCGAGATTCGAACCTACCAAAAAATTACTTTCCGGTTTATATCGGGTGAACCGGATGTCAAAGCAACTTGATAAAGTTTCTCTATTGAGCTTTTTTAGTTGGCAGTTGAATGCAAAATATGCGGCATATGGGTTTTCCGTAATCGTCATGACTAGGGTGGGGTCACCTTAAAAAAACTACCTAAGCGGACACTTTGCAAAATCCGGTTTTGTCCGGTTTCAAAAAATTTTAAAACAGATATTTAGAGAAAATGGGTTAGATTAGTTTTTAACTCCATCCAGGGTAGTACACTTTGTTATCATGGGTCATTTGTAATGCCCCTAAGGCCTCATACAACCAGCCAGAGTTGGCTTCAAAATCTATCTCCTCTGAGGTTTAGTTTCAAAATGGAGCCAAAATTTTTTAAATTACACTTTGTTACATTTCTAAGATTCACACAAAAAATAAGTCTACTAGACCGTTGCCTTCTGCAGTGGGTGTTATTTCCTTGATTCTGTCTTGAAGTATCCATGGTTCATTAATGATAAAATCTTCCGCTTGGGGGCACAAAAGAGTTTCAGCCGATTCGAAGATTTCCAGACTGTGTTCGGATTCGTCGAGGAAATCATCTAGCGGTTTCAACTCGTCTAGCAGACTAACGTCAAACTCAGATTCGCTCATAATTTGCTCATCTGAAAACTAATTTTAAATATCTGTTGCCAATTCAAATTCCGACTGCAAAAAAGGAGAGTACAAGAAAAAAAAGAACATACACAGTACAAGCTGATAGACTTTACATATTTTGGAGCTTCTTCTACTGTGGTTTGTGTCTATAAGGACAGCTGAAATTTTGTCATATTGTCCTTAGCTTTTGGTGCCATATTGTCCTTATTTTTAAAATTGCTCCAAAAATTTCAAAAATAACCGTGAAGAGCTGAAAACATAAGCCAAAGTTCCGGGGGTCATTTCTTAATAATAAAAATTATTTTTGAGAAAAAATAGTGAAGACCTTTTTTTTTTTTGCTCTTTTGGCCAAAATTTTTTGAATGAGTTGTTTTATAGATTTTTTATTTGGGAAAAAAAATAGTGACGACTTCTTTTTTTTTGGCTCTTACGGTCAAAGAAGAATTGAAAAGGAGGTTTTTTATAGAAAATTGTCTATTGTCCTTAGGTTTCCATATGTCCTAAGGTTTAGCCAATTTTTCCGTAGGTTTGCCATATTTCCTAAGCGTTTTGCCATTTTTCCTTATTTTTTGCCATATTGGTCTAGTTTTGCCCATATTCTCCTTAGGTTTTTCCCATAATTGTCCTTAAGTGTAATTGCCATATTCGCTTAAGGTTTTGCCTATTGGCCTTAGGTTTTGGCCACATTGTCGTTAGATTTTTTCATATTGTCCTTAAATTTTGCCATATTTTCCCTTAAAATTATAAGTAAAACAATTTCGAACAATTTTCACAAGCTCAATTATGGCGACAAATGTAGGAAAAATATGACAAAAAATTAAGGGACAAACTGGGCGAAGAACGTTAAGGACAATATAGCAAACCCTAGGACAATATGGAAAATGAAAGACAATTATGGCACAATCTAAGGACAATTTTGGCAGGAATATGAAGGGACAATATGGCAAAAAAATCTTAGGTCAATCTGGCAAAATCTAAAGGTCAATGCGTTTAAAATTTAACGGACATATGGCAAAATTTAAGGACAATATGGGGCGAAATTAAGGAACAATATGCAAAAGTGGAAGGACAATATTGCAAAATGTAAAGACAATATGGAAAAGTAATTAAGGACAATATGGCCAAAAATATTAACTGTGATGTGCGTCGTCTTTAAGGACAGGTGAGATTTCCAAATTGTCCTTTAGCAACATGTCAATAGACTTTTTTTTTTTGTTTGCTCTTACCTTTTTTGAAAAGCCGTAAAACGAGGTCGTTTTCTATATGTAAATTTTTCAATAAAATAGCTGAATTTTTCTAAATTCCACAATATATCCTTATATTTTCAAAATTGCCATAATACTTTGTTTCTAATTCACGTTATTAAATTCCCCAGGATTGTCTTATATTAGCCAAATGTCCTTATATTACCCAAATTGTCCTTAATATTCCCAAATTGTCCTATATTTACGAAAATTGTCCTTATATTTCCCAATTGCCTAATTAACGCCAATATTGCTTATATTAGGACAATTCAGAAAATATACGGACAATGGAGAAAATGGACCACTCGGGTAATTTAGTAGGACAATTGTGGAATATAGGACACTTGAGGAAAATTAGGAATAATGCGGTATATTAGCACAATTTGGGAAATTTTAGAAAATACACCAGTTCTAGTGAAATTTTTCATAGAAAAGACCCCCTTTTCAAAAAATGAGAGAGCAAAAAACAGGGTCTGCATTGCTGAAAATTTTTCTCAAATGTCCTAAGCTATTTGATCGTACAAATTTTATTAGGGGTGGGTCAAGGCATCTGGACCTTTTAAACTTCGCCTCAAGATAAACGAGGGAAGTAGTTACTCATTTATACTTATTGTATGCAAAAACAAGGTTTTGATGAATCTTTGAGATTGAAAAAAAAATATATATTTCCAATGTTGGAATAGGCTGGTAACCCTCTAGAAAATTGCAAAATTAATCTTAAAATTTTTGTTCACCTTCGTCCCATGACCCCAATTTTTTCACGAATGACCATTTTATTTCCGTGGGAATTCGACGTTCGGGCCGGAATTTTGATTTTTTTCCTTAGGGTGGCGCATAAATCGCAAAAAATGATCAGTTTTTTCACAGCATTCATGATCATTTTTGCGATTCCTAGCGCCACTCTACGGAGAGAAATCAAAATTCCGGGCCCGAACGTCGATCCCACGTGGAATAAAATGATCATTTCGTGGAAAAATCGTAGAAATTGGGTCATGGACAAAAAATTTTTAAGATTTAATTTTTGGGCACTTTTCTAGGAGGTTGGACAGGCCTATTTCCAACAGAAAATATTTTTTTTACTCTCAAAGATTCATTCGAAACCTTGTTCTTTGCATTACAAAGTATAATGAAGTTTACTACTTTCATTCGTTTATGTCTTGAGGCGCAGTTTAAACCACGCTAAAAGGTCCAGATTGCCTGCGACCACCCCTTAATCAACCAAATTTTCCCCCAAAAATTTAAACACGTATCCATATATTTTTACTAAATTTTCCTTTTTTTCTTGTATTGTCTTTTTTTTATCAAATTATCCTTTATATTTTTCCAAAATCTACTTATTTTTCGTAAATTGTTCCTTATATTTTTGAAAATTGTCTTCATATTTCCC
Source organism: Oikopleura vanhoeffeni (assembly GCA_004367855.1). Classification (NCBI taxonomy): domain Eukaryota; kingdom Metazoa; phylum Chordata; class Appendicularia; order Copelata; family Oikopleuridae; genus Oikopleura; species Oikopleura vanhoeffeni. The sequence continues at coordinate 167,032 of SCLH01000300.1, read as the reverse complement.
CAAATTTTATTTATAATTTCTCTTCACTTATCCTTATATTTGAACTACAATTTGAAATATAAGAACGAATTTTGATATTTATCAAGGTCATTTTGGGAGATTTTATTAAGGATGATTTGAAAAATTCGACATAATTTTGGACAAAATAACCGACATTTTTTGGAAAATGAGGAAACATTGGGGAAATAGAAAAGACATTGCAGAAATTTGAAAAATTATAAGGGGAATTTTGGAAATTTTAATAACAAACTAATGTTGTTCTTATTGTCCTTATTCTCCATTCCAAATTTTTATCGAATTATTTTCTGAAAATTATGACTTTTGAAAACCATGTAATTTTTCCCAAAAAATAGTGAAGGACCTTCTTTTTTTTTGCTCTTCACCCATTATTTATTCGAAAAAGAGGGTGAATTTTGAAAAAAGACCCTTTTGAATTTTTTGCCATATTGTCCTTATTGAGGACGGACAAAATCAAAAAGCGTAGATTTTGACCATATTTCTGCCATATTGTCCTTATAGAGGGTGTCCTTATAGACGCAAACCACAGTAGTTCTGAAATAATTTTTCAGGAAGTGAAACATAGGCGAAGAATCCTTATAAATAAACACCCCGTAATTCTGGGACAAAACATTTAAAAAAAATTTCAATTATTTTTTCGGAACCGAATCTAAATTCTCTATAATGTGTTTGAAAGAAAAGATTCTTCGATCCGTTTTTTGCCGTTTTTGAATGATTTTAGGTATGCTAGAGCCACAATTGTGGCTCTGTGCTCACAAGGGTTAAGGGGGTATGCGACTCTGATTTAATAAAGGCCTTAGAGGCATTAAAAATGCTCCAAATTGATACTGGGTGATAATTAAATGTACTAAGAACCCAATCATCAAATTTTTTTTTTCGAAATTTTCGCATTTTTTCTAAGTATTTTTTGAAAGATGAAGTTAAAAAATAACGCTTGCTCAAATTTGAGCACTAAAACTTCAAAATTTCGCCTTGACGTAAGCCAAACTTTTCTCATCAGTGGTTTTTTACTGGCTTTCTTGAGCCTTACTTTCGAAAAAATCGAAGCACCTTTTTTTTTCGGGAAAATTTTTCGAAAATGACCAAAAAAATCATATTTCGAGTTCTTAGCATCGAAATTGCCAAAAAAACTCTTCGATCTTCTCTTTTAAATATTGAGGAACTGATTAAAAATTGAAGCCATTCTTGCAAAACTTCCTAGGAGGTAGAAAGATTTTGAAAGTTCTAAATTGTTTATAATCGTGGTTATGTTGGCCGTTCTCTAGAATTGTTCAGTTGCCGGGATCAAAAAAAGCCCTCGTTGAAAAATTTATATTAGCCAACCGTTACGGATCTGTGAAAATTAGGTCAATTTGATATACCCGTCTGGGAGGAGATAGATTTTGAAGATTTTTGAAAATGTCACCTTTTACGATACTTGTACCTTATTGGTTGTGTTAATGGTAAAAAAATATTTGTGATGTACTTTTTTCGCAAAGTTAATGGATAGATTCTACATAATTTAGCATTTTTCGGTTTTCTTCAGACTTGACTTTAAGGTTTTCAGATATTTCACGAGAAATGTCAAATTCAGAGTTCGCATTACCCCTTAGTCAGTCATTTGTTTTTCGCTAGGCAGCAAAAACCAATTTTTCTTATTTTAAAACTTACTAGTTGAATGACATACATGTTAATTACTATTTGTCTTTTTTTGTTTTGTCCTTACAGAAGACTACAATGTTTACTTTTACAGTACTTAAAAGGGCTTTCAGGTAGGTTTTGAAATAGTTCTAGAAAGGATTTACTTTTCAAAAGTAGGAAAATTGTAGACAACCTACATAGTCCCTGTAAACAAAAACATAGATTTTTTGCCGAATTCGATGTCGACTGGTACTGTGTAAATTTGATCAATAATCAAAATCCAAATAAATTCACCAACAAAACTACGCAATTTTATTTTGAAATTACAATATATTGCGTGACAAGTATATGCTGAATTTTTGCAAATAATTGAGGGTGCGGGCTTCCAAAGGAACTTTTTCAAAAATGTGAGCTGAAGAAGAAAAATTATGCTGAAGTTCTGCGTTTTCCCCGGGAAATTTATTTAGATGAACAATGTTTATTGCAATTTAATTATAACTGTGTTTGAAAGTTTTTTTGAAAATTATCCAGAGCCCCAGGCCGCTCGCAAGGGTAACACTTAGGGCAGGTTTAAAGTATTCTTTTTGATATAAGAATGGCGTACAAGTCGTTCCTATTAATATAAAAAAGTACTTTACTGTGGCCATGACAAAATTCCTTAATTTGATATGGTACATGTATGTAACATCATTACAAAGGGAAATTTTTCATGGCCATATAGAGTACTTTTTCATTAAACACTCATTTTTTCATTAAGTAAGCTGTCTTTCAGTAGGGACGGTCCTAAGGTATTTAAGTACAGGTTCTGCGAAAAAGTAATTTACTGTTCCCTTTAAAAATACGCCGATGTGTACATACGTATGTAACAGCATAGTATCAGCACTAAGGCATTCTTTTTACAGTACTGTAAAGTACTTTTCCGGTAGGACAGTACGTTTTAAAACCCTTATAAACGCGTCCGTACTAAAGACACTTTACTGTTTTAATTAGGACGCGTCCTCCTAAAAGCAACTTCCTTAATTAATATTTCTTTCTTGTGCGACAAAATTTCCTCGCTTATAGGAAAACTGGCATCAAAATGAAAAAACTGGCGTCGTATATAGCCTCTGGCAAAAAAATTGAATTCTAACCGTCAGGCATTTTCCCAAAATTTCTTTCGAATTTCTTTCATGGCGTCCTATCAAACCTTATAGAACAAAATAATAGCAAGTGGTTTGGCACCTATAAACCCAAGACAAATGGTTATCATTTATGTTAATTCCATCACACTCGTTTTGTACAACTTTATAAAAGGATTAATTTGCGGAGGATGATCAATTTGATTATTTCCCTCGATGGGCAACTTTGATCTAGCTTAAGATAAATCCTCTTGAGGGGCTACTATCAAATATTTTCCTTTTCATTGACAATTGTGTCCAAATTGCAAGATGCCAATTCCCAGAGAAATTACAAAGTTTCACATTTAATAAGCTAAAAACACCTCTGACCAAAAAGTGCTGATGATTGATCGATTGCATTTGTAGTGAAATCAGAAACTAATTAATTCTGATTGAATTTGAAAAATATTTATTAATGAACAAATGATGAAACCCAAGGGGAAATCATAATCGATAATATTTTTTATTGGGCTCAAGTTCAACAGCAGTATATTACGCTAGTCGGACAAACTTCTAGAAGGGTGGTTTCATATCAGAAAATTGGAATTTTCGAAAGTTTTTATGTCAAAGGCTGTCTATGAAAATAATTTGATATATTGAAAGGCTACCAGACCCAATGAGGAAAAAGTAATTAGGTGTTTTTTGGATTTTAAATCTATGGAACATTCCATGTGGAAATGAGATTCTTAATAAACTTTCCGATATATCGAAGCCTGGACACGGTCAAATGACCCATTTTAAAGGTTTTAAAAAAATTTACGTTGGCCGCTGGGTTAGATTTTGATACACCACCAAAAGGTTGCCAAATTTGATAAACTTTACAGTACTGGAAAAAAAAGTACGAAATTGAAAAACGATTTAATATACGGGTACAGGTAAAAAGATTACAATATGGGTCTGTCCTTAAGGTGAGTGTTTTATTAAACTTTGACGTTATGGTCTGTTTCCACGATAAGAGGAAATTTGCTTCTTCATTTCCGTTCTCATACATTAAATATTCACCAGCAGAACCACCATTCAGGGTATACAAAACCATTTTGTATTAGCCACCAAGAAACAGTTCGTCGGAAAACCTGCGGTAAATGCAGCAGCCAATCAGATGAAACGCTGATGCATAGAACACGGTAAAAATCTAAATATTTTTTTTATACATTTTTTTTAATATCTTTTCTTATAAGTTTTAGGTCCTAACTTTAGGACAGTTTTTAAGCGTTGTTTTTTTTGAACTTCTGCTTATATTTTGAAAGCCCAATAGACAGAAATGCAAGAAATTAAATTACAAAATGTCCCCTTTCTATGTTGTCATAGATTTCCCTCAATTTATTATGGTTTTTGAATATCAAAAAAAGAGTACAAGTTGAAAACTTTTTTATTTTTCATTTTAGATATCTAGATTCAAAAAACAAAGCAAACTTTTAATTACAAGTTTTTTTACAACATATTGATATAAAATTGCTTCGGGATTTTAATAGGCCTACTCAGGCAATTTTCTCGAAGACCATACCAGATTCAATAAACAGTTTTTGTTTTATGTAGCCAAGTAAATTTTTTGGCGGACCAAAAGTTATTTCTTTTTTCCTTGGTCAACCGGGTTTCACCGGTTAAAATGGACGTTTTTCCTAAACCGGAAGTCATTAAGGTTCGAATCTCAGGTCCAGCTTTTTTTTTGTTTATTTTTATCGGAATGTATGTTTCTTGGATTAATAGTCGGTTGATACGTGGTAATTGATTAACAAAAACGTGCAAAGGGCACATTTGAATTAATTTTTTTTGTTAATTTGTTATGGGAAAAAAAAATATTATTTTTCGGGGAAAATTCTCCTTAATTTGCCTCAGGAAAAACCCCGAGCCGGGTACTTGTCGATATGTCTATAAGGACAGGCGAATTTGTGTCGTTTTTGTCCATGTGAAAACGTGTCGTTTTGTTTCATTATAGAAAAAAATGTCACTAAAAAATGCTTTAAAAATCGAAAAATAGCGCTAAGAGTAAAATGCAGCCAAATTTTCACAACCGACTAGGCGCACCTTTCTAATAAAGTTTTGTTGTAATCAGTCAACTGTGCGTGATAGAATTTTATACAAAATTAGATTTTTCAAAGAAAAAAGTTTTGAAATTTTTTTTGGAATTTTTATTAAAATATAATTTTGGATTGAAAATAAATTTCTTTTAGTTTAAGTGATTTTTTGGGCAAAAAATGTTCGGAAATATATTTTCATTACTGAATCAATTTTGTGAATCACCGCCGACCAACCGGTTGAAGGCGAGAAAAATAAATTGCTGTGACACAATTACTGGCTACACATAGCAAAAAACTACGTTTGTTGACATCTGGTTGGTTACTTCGAGAAAAGTGACTGATAGGGTGAGACCATTAAAAAAAAGCCTACCTGGCTTTATTTGATTTGTTTTTAAAAACAAAACTTTTTCCATTAAATTCCAAATTTAACTTCAAAGGGGGGGGGGGGGGGGGGGGGGGGGGGGGGGGGGGGGGGGGGAGGGGGGGGGGGAAAAGCAAAAGTATATGGATGCTTTTCCCAAACTGTACAATTTCTTGTGGTCGGTATTTGTACAGTTAGAAGAGCGAGGACTATTACTGTTGTTCTTGTCTTAGCGGACACTTTTTGCAAAATCCGGTTTTTGTCCGCTTTAGACTTACCCGGTTTTGTCCGCTATAGACTTAATCGGCTCTAAATCACCCCTTAGACGGGCCACTAGAAGAGCTTAATAATTTGAAACCAAATTCGCTTCTAGACACATGGGTGAACTTCATAAAAAAAAGGACACTTACTGCCAAAAACTAAGAAGTTTAAATAAGAAGTTTTTGTTTATATTTTTGTTTATTTTCGAAACTTTAATTTAAAAAATCTCTCTAGCGCGACAAAAATTTAACCCCGGTTTTGTCCGCTTTTAGGACCTTATTCGGCTCGAAATCACCCCTAGAGGGGAACTAAATAGCTTAAAATTAAAAAAGCGAAATTCGCTATAGACACGAAATCATATCGATCACGATGCCTAAGTAACACTAAAAATAATTTTCCTTATTCTTTAAAAGAAAATGAGATTTTTATGTCACTCGGGCATCATATGGATATTTTTTGTTATTTTGAAAACTTAGAATTTACAAATCTCTTTAAGGGAGTGGTTCGCTTGATTGAGCCTCTTCCAAGCGCATTTCCCGGCCAAACTAGCAAAAGTGATATTCCAAAAACATTTGTAACTAAACAGAACCCAACTTCGCGGTTAATTTTTGAACTTAACGTAATCTGATCAATCCCAACCTACGCCGACACCTACGCTTTTAAAAAGCTTTTCTTAAAAAAGACACGCAGTTCGTACCTACCTCCTTCAATTTTTCACCATTTTTTCATTATTTTTTTTTGTGTCAGGTCCAAAGAAGCCTCCACACATAATGCATTATTTGGTCCTTTACTCGAATTTTTGCTTTTGGCGGCCAAAAAAACGATAACAAAAATTAATGATTTTATTTATTGATATTTAAATTTTTGAAGTGCGTAATGTGTTTTCTTTTTGCGGCTACGAGTTTCTTAAAAATTGCCACCAAAATTCTTAAAAGTGTTTGTATTTACGGAAAAAATTATTTTGAAGCATTTTTTTAATTTTCCTACAAATTTTTGTCAAAAATTTTTAGGGCTTCAAAATGAAAAGTTTGAATGGCCCCCAAGAGACGCCAAATCAAAATTTCAAAAAAAACTTCTCTAAGAATGGATTGTCAAACAAGTCTTGTGCTTTCAGATGCAGTATGAGCCGAAACTGTATTCTTTCTAAAACTGGTGGAGGAGATACCTTTTTGCCTGAGCCTCCCAACTGACCATTTCAAACAATTTGTGCTAAAAATGAAAAGTTGACATGGCCCCAAGAGACGCCGAAGCAAATTTTTCAAAAAAAACTCTCTAATGCATTGTAAAACAGTTCCTGGCTTTCAATGCATTATGAGTTCGTAACTATATCTCCAACACTGGTGGAGGAGATACCTTTTGCCTGAGCCTTCCCAAACTGATTCATTTTCAAAATTTTAAATTTTTAGTTTTTTTGCTCGTTTCTGTCCTCTGCCGAACAGCACTCTCTCTCTTAAACAAAAAGCAATTTTGGCGAGTTTTATTTGTTAGGCTTCTTCCGGAGACCCATACACACAAACACAAAATAATTAAAAAATGATGAAAATTGAAGGAATTAGGTTTACGGGAACTTGGCCGGTGTCTTTGAAGAAACTTTTTTAAAAGCGGTAGGGTGTCGGCGTATGTTTGGATTGTATCGATTTACGTGTTAGTTTTGAATATTTTACCGCGAAGTTTTTTGGTTCTTGTTAGTTACCAAATGTTTTTTGGAATATCAAACCTTCTGCTAGTTTTTGGCCGGGAAATGACCTTGGAAGAGGGCTCGAAAATCAGGGACACCACTCCTTAAGTCGGACATAATGAAGTCGAAATTATGATAACATGATTAAGCGGCCGTTTGGCTTGGCATTTTGAACAGATACGGATATGGGCTCCGATGAAATATTTTTATCAACTGGGTTATATATATTCTTCTCAAAATATACCATCTCAAAGTTATGTTTTCATAATCTCAGGAAATTTTTTGTAACCACAGAATTGTACGAATTATTGTTTTTCAAGAAAATTTTGAGTGGTCAAATTTAACTTTGTGGAATTCAACAAATTTGAGAATTTTTGAAAAAGTTCCGAACAATAAAAAAAATTGCCTTATTTTTTGTTCAAATTTTTTTTCAATAATTCTTTCAAATCAACGAAACACTCTTCAAAATATTGGCACTTTAAACTTTTCGCGTAGGTGAACCCAGTGGTTCACTGGACCACATATTTTTATAATGCTATTTGAAAAATCATTAAGAATGGTTTTGTTGATTTTTGGGTCAAAAATATTTGAAAAAACTATTTCAAAAAAAATTTCCCTCTTTCTTGTCCAAAAAATTTTCCAAATTCATTTTTTCTGGAATCATTAAGGTGGAAATATTGAGAAAGGCTTCTTTAACTTTATTTCAAATATGTTCCTCGTTTTGTTCATTCGCTTCTTGCTTATACTTGGATCATAATTGATAACGTAACTACGGATTTTGGCAGAAAATCCATCAAAGACCTCTTTTTATCCATGTAATTAAAAATTATATCACCGTTAGACTTTGCCATATAAATTGGTAATTGGCAACATGTCCATCTTTTTAAAATTTATCTTCATTTAACTCACGAAAAAAAAATGTTTCTTTTCCACACATGTCGCCTAAAATGGTTCGTTTTTTTCAAAAAAATTTAAAAATTTTCGATTTTGACTTCAAAAATCGTCGTCGTTGAATTTAAAACTAATATAAGATTTATCTCAATGGTGCGTGACAGGACGTTATCTTTAGGACTCCTATAGATAAAAAAAATAGAATAAAATCTTTTACTGTAATTTAGACCACTTTCCGATAGGGCAAACAGCTGCGTCTTATTTGACGTTATTTTACAAAAGACGATTTATAAAGTAGAAATAATCATCTAAATGTTAATTTCAGATTATACAAAGTTTTAAGCTGAAGAGTGGCACTTGTTCCGAAAACGTTTTTATCGAAAATTGTTGAACTTGGCAGGAAGAGAAGTTTCCCATAACGGACAAAAAAACAAGCCGTTGTATAGGCTGGAAGGCTTTTTTGAAGGCTTCATAAATTTTTATTCCTTCATAACAACCTTATACCAAATCTCAGAAATTAGTAGTTCGTTAATCTCTTGGAGAGCGACATTTTACTTTTCTAACTTTTTCATAGCGTGTTCGACCAACCGGTAAATTGAGTGAGCCGCGAGCAAAATTTTTTTTGAACACAGTCGTATTTTCTTTTCGCTAAAACTTATAATTTAAAACAATTTTGATTTTTCTATACAGATAATGTATATTTTAATATAACAAAAAAATTGCGTATCGTCGCTTATTTTTACCATTTTTCACCCCTTAAAGTGCCTTCTAAATATATAACGAAAGTGTCGTTATCTTGGACCATATTTTTGCCACCTAAAAGTCTTAATTCTCTCTCGTGATGTATTTTATGTATATTCATTTTATAATGCATTTACAGTAATCATATTATGGAATGTGTTAGGTGACAACTTTACTGTACAAAAATGATAATTTCGCCTCGATCTGATGGAGTTGATAAATTTCGGAGCCTTAACTCACTATAGAGAATCCACTGGTGATTGACATAAATTTTTTGAGCTCACAAGTTCATCGTATAATCAAAATTTTCCGTCATTAGACAAAAATGGAAGATTTAGTATAACAATAAGATTTTCGCCAAAACTTCTGTTTCCTTGGGGAAATTCCGGATTATAAAAAAACACGATGGCCAACTATTTATTTACCGTTCTGCGCAAGAGCACAAACTTTTCCATTTTAGCACGACTTTGTGAAAAAAATTCAATATTTTTTTTTTGGAAAATTTTTTGATTTTTTTTTCACAATTTTTAAAATTCAAATAACTTAAACAGGCCACGTTGAATCAGAAATCGGTGAAATTAGTTGACAGCACCTTCCAGTTCAATTAGATATGGACGCCTATACACCCCTTAAGGGTGTCGACAGGCCTTCTGGACCTGTTTTAAACTGCGCCTCAAGAATAAACGGAGAACAGAAGTAACTTCATTATACTTTGTATGGCAAAGACAAGGTTTTGGATGAATCTTGAGATCAAAAAAAATATTTGTCCATTGTTTTGGAATAGGCTGTCCAACCTCTAGAACAAGTGCCAAATAATTAATCTTTAGGAAATTTTTTGTCAGCCTTCTTGTGCATGACCCCAATTTTTACGATTTTTCACTGAATGATCATTTTATTTACGTGGTTTGGAATTTTCGAATCGCTTCGGGCCCGGGAAATTTGCTCGTGATTTTTTTTTTTCCGTAGGCTGGCGCTATTTTATGCAACATTTGATCAATTTATTTTTTTTAATTGTTTTCACGCATTCATTCCTATTCCAAAACATTGGAAAATAATTTTTTTTAACCTCAAAAGAGTCCAATTTTACAAAAACCTTTTGGGTCTTTGCATACAAAGTATAATGAAGTTCTACTGTTCTCCGTTTATTTCTTGAGAGCTGGGCAGTTTAAAAAGTGGTCCAGGGGATTGCCTCGACCACCTCCTTAAGGTGAGAAAATACCGAATTTCGGTTGTGATATTTCAAATAGCTGAACCAATTATATTAACTTATTAACGTGTAATATAAAAAATTTGGTTACCCCGAGATTCGGCGCTAAGGGCTAGGGCATAAGAAATAACTTTATGCAGGAGCTCTTCCCCCTTTCATTATAACAAGTTGTTAAATAAGTCATTCTTGAACGGCAGTGTAGGCGGTAGCGTGCAGGAAGAGCTCTGGCAAAGTTTTTCTGCCTTAGCCCTTGGGTCCGAATCTCGGTTGTGTAACCAAATTTTTATATTACACTTAATAAGTTAAATAATTCAATATTTATTAGGAAATATGTCGGTAATAACGGGCGGGTTGGTAATGCGTACGCCTGTGTGCCCCCCCGCTTAGACAAGAACCACATTTATTGAAATAGTGAATATATCAATTTTTTGATTGGAGTTATTTTTTGGCAACTTAAAGGTTACTCAACTGTAGCTTAGATACAATTCTATAATATACTGTGATTTTCTGTCTATAAGACAGGTGAGATTTTTCCCAAATTCGTTCTTAGCAAAATTTTCCCAAATTGTCCTAAGCTTAATTTCGTACTAATGTCTTAAAACTTTAGAATCTGTCCTAAGCTATTTTAGAGATTTCATATTTTAAAAAGCGATGAATCTCTCTCCCCAAAAAAAGTGAGACTGCTTATTTATTTTTTTCTTTTGCTCTTCACTTTTGTTGAAAAAACGGTGAGATAATTCAAAAGGTCTTTTTTCTATAGAATTTTCACTAAAATAGTGTATTTTCAAAAAAATTTCCCTCATTTGTCACTTAGCACCTCTGTCCACCCCCCTTAAGGGATACAGTAGTTGTCTGTGAAAAAGTTTTTTCTGGAAGTTTACAGTTCTTACGCGGGTAAGTCGACGAAAAAAATTCGATGGTGATGGTTTCGCGACTTTTCATAAGTGGTTTTCCCACCAGGAGCGGCCGCCAAACTTGAATTACGGGTTAAGGATACACTTTTTTGGTTATAGTTACAGGTGATTTCAGTAATAACAACTTATGGTTACAATTTTAAGGACAATTAAAGCCTTATGAAACTAAACTAAGTGGAAATCTTCGATAGTTTTTAAAAAAGCTTAAATTTACAGTAGATAACCTACAACAAAAATAAAATTTTGTCCACTAAGGTTACATTTTCTCCAGAAAAACTGCCTTCATCAGATAAAATAATGTTTTTTGGAGAGATTACATTCCCTATACAATTTCGGAGCATATCTTCGGTTGTTATTTTTTTTCATTTTTGGGATCTAACAAAAAAAATATTAAGGCATTTAATATTATGAATGCCAGAAAATTTTTTTAAGCGACTCTCAAAGAAAAAAAAATTTGTTTTTCGTTGATGTGGCTTGGAAACCTTTAAAATTTAAGTGATTACTTTCGGTTATTTGAAAAAGTTTTTAATGTTTTTGTGCCGGGGTGTGGGAATTATAAAGATCGTGCGAACCACAAAAGTTGTTAGTCATCCAATTCAATTCTGTCTGTTTCGTCCAGTGAATAAAGTTGTGGGTTCGATTCTATTTTTCTTCGCAATTATCTCAAATAAATTACCGTATTGAATTTGATTTCAGGCTGAGATGCTTCATTGAGAGTTTCTGCTCTAACAGCACGTGATTGCAGATAATCAGATGCTCCATTAAAATATGCTCCAACAGCGCTAGATTTAACATGCTTAATATAAGGTTATAGACAATTAATCCCAGGAGATGATTAGCCGCCCACAATCCGGACATGAATAATTAATGGTGAATGATTCTAATTTTCAATTTTTGGTGATAATTTCAGAGCTCTATCATTATCCAGAAAATGCTTTTATAAAAAAATAAAGACAAATTAACGATTTTTTGTCTACTAGACAAAAAACGAGAAAATATAAAAGTATCGTATTAAATTAGGTGCAAGTATGATCAATTACGCAATTAAGGTACAATGTGTTGTTCATTTGAGAGAAACTATATGACCTACTGGTTAGACTACGCGGAGATGATTTTTTCATTTCATAGACACTTTTTTTATGGATTTAAAATCACATAACAAACTTACGTCATTTCGCACACAATTGACCTGTTTTTTCAGGCCATTTTCTCACACAATGTGACCTTTTTTTTCAAAAAAAAATGATAATATTGACCTTTTTTTTCAAAAAATTGGATTATAATGACCTTCCATTTTCAAAAAATTAATAATGACCTTTTTATCCTACATAAATCATACTCGAACCTATTTTTTCAAAAAATGTAGATCCCATGACCTTATATCAAAAAAATTATAATAACCATGTTTTTATCAATATAGTTATAAAATACCTTTTTTTTCATAAATACTCCACTGACCTTTTTTCAAAAAACTGTATAATGACCTATTTTGCAAAAATTTATAATGACCTTTGATTTTCAACAAAAATAAAAAGAATCTAGACAAATAAATTTTTATGACCTTTTTTTCCAAAAAAATCAAGTACAGTCAAAAAAATTTTAAAATGGACCTCTTTTTTCCAAAAAAATTATAATGACCTTTTTCGAAAAAAAACTTAATTAACACTGTTTTCTATTC
>SCLH01000300.1:131936-150860 GCA_004367855.1 Oikopleura vanhoeffeni | reverse complement strand
GATCTATTGTAAAATGAACAATTTCACATTCTTAGTTTGTTCAGGAGAGCCGATTCAAAAATATCTAATTTGCTTTCACCACCCCCTTAAGTTTCTGACAAAATTACATGGGGACGTTAAGAATTCAATTTTTTATTGAAAAAAAAAATTTACAGTGAGAACAATAGGGACAGGTAAATGGACTGGTTCAATTCTAGAACAGTTTTTAACGTTTAATGAAGAAAGAAGAACAATGAAGAATATACAGTAAATGATATCATATTAATAATGATATTGATATGATATTATTAATATACTTAAACAAAACAGAAATACCAAAAAACTAACTTTTACTGAATAAGATATTTAAAAATATAGTCCTTTTCTCCGACTTTTCTGGACGGCGGGTAGAAATACTGTCTACCCGCCTGCTATATAAATTGTAGAAACGTGTATGAATGGAGTCTGGCAGACTTTATAGTATATCTACCGAATCTGAGTTAAATGTATTTTCTAGTCGCTGAATAACTGATGAATCAAACTTTTCTATTTTTGACTTTGAGTTCATAATTCCGGAATCGATCGATTTCAAAAAGTCCATGACCGATTTTGGTTCCGATTCGTCAATATTATTATTTTCGCCCTTTTTACACTTTTGCGATTTTTGGGCTTTTATTTGAAGATTATTATTTCGCGGAAGTTTTAAGACTTGGCCAGGACGGATGTCGATCTCAGCCAAATACATTTTGTTTAATCTTTTGATCAATTCCACACTCACAGAGAATTTCACGCCGATACCAGCCAACGTATCATCTGAAATAAAATATGTTAACTCCAATGTGCTTATTTTTACGAATCACCAGTAATAACCGGAAAAATTTCCATCATTGCATATTCGGTTGATCTGAGGTACCCCTTAGGGAGTTTTTTTTTAAAGGTGACACCCTTCTCATGCGAGAGGCCACCCTGGTCATCCGATAAAAAAGAAAAATGTTCTCCATTCAGCTTTTTTAGTTGGCAATTGAATGCAAAAAACTTTTCGTCGATAACGCCTATGGTTTTCCTGTAATCGTCATGACTAGGGTGGGGTCACCTAAAAAAAACTACCTTAGATGGCCCTCCATGAAACACGACCTGAGCGAAAATTTAAAAAGGGTGGTATCCCGATCCTGATTGTGAATTTCGATTCTTACCGATTTGCACTTCGTATTGGGTGAAAGTTGATATTTTCTTTATTGCTGTTCCTACATAAGTGCGCTGATTAACGGTGCCATAACTCTTTTCATTATTTGAACCAAACGATAATAATGAAGTCAGTTCGGTTTCGGACATGTCTAAAAATAATAATTCCGTTAGCAAACCCTAAAAACCTCCCAAAGTGTGACACAAACAAAGCCATATCGATTGCGGGTCCCTCTGGTCGTTTTTTGCCACTTTTCCACCAACATTTTTATATAATTCGGCTTATGAAAACGGCTCATCCGATTAAGTTTTTCTCTAGCTCAAACTGAGCACAAATATCTAGTGAATAATAAAATAATAATTAATTGGTCAGAATCGGACCATTTTTTGTTTTTTTTTACAGACATTTTTTACTTATCAGTTTTTGTTAAAAAAATTGAAAACAATGACCTGATTCGGACCATTTTTTTCAATTTACTTTCCTTCAAATATTTGTGCTCAGTGTCAGCTATCTAAGGCCTCAATCGGATGAGTGGCAAAAAACGACCAGAGGGCCCCGTAATTGTTATCTGCCAAAACTTTGAATATCTCTTGCCAAGTGCGTAGGCTCATTTTTAAACCTAAACAATAAAATAATGTCCCTTATTCTCTCGTACTTTCCCAATTTGAGACCAACGAAAATGTTCACTTTTAAACAATTGCTTGTTTTTTGATAATTGTTGCTGACCAATCACCGCGCACGCTTGGCGGGTGACTCGGGAAACATTTTTTAACAGATTTTTTATCTTTTCCGTCAACTTTCGTTTTTTGTCAAAATATAATTTTCTGTGAAACAAAGCTGCTAAAGCATTAATTTACGTTAGGTAGAATGACAATTATGAATCTGACGGAAAAAGTTTTTTAGGAAAAAACAAAGTTTTGTTTTTTAAAATTTTGACAAAAAACGTAATTTTGACGAAAAAATGAAAAATTCTGACGAAAAAATATTCCGACGAATTGATCGCAAATTGAGAAATTACAAGAGAAGTGACAAACAGCAGGCTTCCAAAAGGGATGGCTTTTATCCCTCTTCATAGCAAAATATAGGAAAAATTTTGCGCGTGGGCGTAAGTGTTCCCTATCTTTTGCTATGAAGAGGGATAAAAAGGGGATAACGCCATCCCTTATTGAAGCCTGTACTACAGTAACTGTATATGTGCTCAATTAAAATAATAAGAAAGTTTAAAAGCAAAATGTAATTCGAAAAGTAAACATTGTTTTAATCAACTAAGGCTACACAATAATTAATGATTGAAGAAAGAAGTTCGATAGAGAAACCAATGTTCGAAAACGGGATGAATTTTCAATCCCTGTCCCGAGTCATTTTGTTTTTTCCAATCCCGTTTCAGAACACTGAGAGAAACAGTTTATATTATATACTACTGTTTTCCCAAATTGTCCTTATAGAGGGACGGACCAAAATAAAAAAGCGTAGGTTTTGGCCATATTTTCCCCAAATTGTCCTGATAGAGGGTGTCCTCATAGACAGAAATCACAGTACAGTACAGTAGTCTATATCGAAGATAATACTTGTGCGTTGTTCTCAACTTGTTTTCAAGATTATCGAGATTACTCCCATCTAAATAGGCGAGAATCTCGAAAGCAAGTTGAGAATAACGCACAAGTATTATCTTCGATATGAGTCAAATAGTTTGTCGAGGAAAAAACAGGGTCCCACGATTCAAAGAGCTTTAGCTCACTAATGAGTGGTTTTCGAATATCATTTCATAATCTTGAAATACTTAGAATTTAATCATCTGTCGTTTGACACTTGTCTCTAGAAAATCAGATTATATTTATCAGCTTAAACTCTGTCAATAATTGGAGGAACCTGTTTTTTTCACGACAAACTATTTGAATCATATATATGATACTATAGTATATAAATTATATGGCAAAAGCAAGTTAACTGCTGAAATATAATAACTTCTTTTGTCGTTAGGACGGTACATATATATACAAAATGAGCAATAAGTTGTCCTTACAGGGAATCTGAGTGCTGTTGGTATGAATTGATTACTAAAATTGGAATGCGATTTAGTAAAGATAAGAATAAATTTCATCCGAAGCCGGATCTCGCCCAATCTTGAAATCATTTTCTTCTAAGGACACTATTTGAACAGGAGTATAGCATCCTGTCCCGTTAAAGTCACTTTCATCAAAAAGAGCTTTGATTTTTGGATTCAAAGTTTTGTCGGCACAGATTCCAGACTGAGAGACATAAAATCTACCAGGCTCTCCACCCTAAAAACTCTTTCAAAATAAACTCTTCATATTTTCATTACGAGTGATTAATCCCGACGGCAAATTATCAAACTATGGCTGAGAAATTTCGAACGAAAAATTTTTTTTGGATATTTTTTTAACTCGACCCACCCTACTTTGTCATTTTTCTCGAAGACCATACAAGATATCAACAAACAGTTTTTTTGCTATGTGTAGCCAAGTAAATTTGTGGCTACCAAAATCTTTTGTTTTTCTCTTCTTCAACCGGTTGGCCAGTAATCAACCTTTGAAATCCCCGTTTTTTCTGAAGCAAATAAGGAGAATTTTCGAGAAATATTTTTTCATAAATACATATCATAAATTCATAATACATACATTTCGATTGAAATAAACAAAAAAATGAACTGACTGAGATTTGAAATTATGGAGTGCCGGTTTAAAACATCATTTACCGGTGAAGCAGTTAAACAGGAAAAAAATTAAAAGTTTTGGTCGCCACAAATTAACTTGGCTACACAAAGCAAAAAACCGTATGTTGATACCTGGTATGGACCATACCGTATCTAAGTCAGTTCATTTTTGTTGTTTATTTCAATCAAAATGTATGTATTAATTTATGAAAAAAAAATATTTTTCGAAAATTCTCCTTATTTGCTTCAGAAAAAATGGTGATTTCAAAGGTTGATTACTGGCCAACCGGTCCATACGTATGGCCTTTAATAAAAATTACTGAGTAGGGTGGGTCGAGTTAAAAAACCTTCCTTACTAATAAGTTTATTAATTGAAATTATCCCAAATGTCTGATTTTCACTTCATTCAAAAATTCTACTCACAATAATAACTCGCTTATAAGTAAATAATAAGTTCTAACGCCGAGTAATCTCCATATTACTGATAAATAATTCAAGGGAATCTCTTGAACCACTTGATCGGAGGTTTACTAGTGGCAAGGATCGTACTCACATAAAAATTTGCTATTTTCTGAAAAAAAAATTTTTATGGTCCATCGTAGAAACTTAATTTTATTCAGAATTTTTTAAATAATTCAAATGGTTCTTTTATAAGGGAACTGGACGTTTCCTGCCTTTCAGGTATTTGGAAAACCCATGAAACCGTATATTTAGGGAGCGAACCGGGCCAACATCTAACTTTTGAATTAGGGGGTTTAGCAAAAAACGGGAAAAAAATTAAGGGGTATAAATTATACCGTATAATTTGAGAAAAATAAATGAACATTTTTTTGCCGGTATTTTCACATGAAAATACCGGTTTTTAATTTAAATTGCCGGTTTCATATAGTGCAGAGGTCCGCAGAGCTAAGCCACTATGTTAGTCGTGATCTATGGATAATTTTTACAATACTATGCCAAACATCGTTATGAGCTCGGGCGGGCGGCTATGAATTTTTAATGATTTACATTTATCCGCCTACGCATTTTTGTTCATTATGACCTTTCTTATGGATTAAATCACAATGCCAACTTCGTCATTTCTCACACAATGACCTTTTTTTTCAAAAAATTTATAATGACCTTTTTTTCAAAAAATTTAAAATGACATTTTTATTCAAAAATTTATAATGACCTATTTTTTCAAAAAACTTATAATGACCTATTTTGACAAAAAATTTTAATGACCTTTTTTTCCAAAAAAATCATAATGACATATTTTTCAAAAAAATTTTAATGACCTTTTTCCCAAAAAAATCATAATGACCTTTTTTCGAAAAAATAATAATAACTTGTTGTTAATTTATTATCACATTTCAGACAGATAAAATTACTAAAATAATTATTTTCATTGCTTCGAAAGTGAAAGCTGTGATTCTCGTAGTTTTTTGCGACATAAGAATATATTTTTAAGTCTTTGACTATTTATCTTCGCTGAGCGCCTTTTTAATATATGTCCGAGAAAGTTTTCTTTTGTTAATGCATGTCCATTGTTCTCATCTAAGGTTTCCCACAATTCAATTTCCGAGATATCATGGNAAGTCATTTTGGGTCACTTTAGATTACCTCATAGAAAGTACAGTGATAGAATGCTTTTTATATATTTTGTAAGAGTTTCCTTAACTCCTAGACCGAATTCTTGCGCATTTATAAAAGTTTGTAAAATGGCTTGTACTCCAAATGTTGAGCTCATAGAAGATATAATAAATGTGGGAGTCCGATCCTGCATAATAATTAAGGGTGACTGACGATCCACAAAATCCAATTCCAGATATTGAGGCACAAAAACTATTGAGGATAAAGGTTCCCAAATATTCACAGCTCCACCCATTGTATTAAAAACAGAAATCACATTCTTCCAAATAGGAAATTTATCAGCATGATGACCTAAAAAACAAGTTATTTTCGACACCCAAATAACTGTTTTGTCAACTTTTCGACCAAAAAATTATTTCTGTTTCTCACTCATTACTTGAAGATGAATAATAAATTCGAAAAGTATATGATATTTTTTAACTGAAAAAAATTGATTTTTAAGTATTGATTACGGGGCCCTCTGGTCGTTTTTTGCCACTTTTTCAGCCAAAATTTTTATATAATTTGGCTTCTGAAAACGACTTATCCTATTAAGTTTTTCGATACTGTGTTTTTTGTTTATAAGGACAGGTGAGATGTTCTCAAATTGTCCTTAAAGATGGTGTCCTTATAGACAGAAATTACAGTAGCTCAAACTGAGCACAAATATCTAGTGAGTAATAAAATAATAATAAATTGGACAGAATCGGATCATTTTTTGGTTTTTTCTGAGATTACAGAAAATTTTCAATTTATCAGTTTTTGTTAAAAAAATTGAAAACAATGGCCTGATTCGGACCATTTTTCAATTTATTTTTCTTTAAATATTTGTGCTCAGTTTGAGCTATCTAAGAACTCAATCGGATGAGTCGTTTTCAAAAGCCAAATTATTTACAAATTTAGGCTGAATAAGTGGCAAAAACAACCAGAGGGCCCGTAATTGGTATAGGTTGCTTCTCAAGACTTTTTGATCAAGTATTTCCAAGGACAGCATAGAACGCTCTAAAACTCAAAAGTCGATTTTTGAATAAAACATTTTGGTTAAAAAAAAATAAAACATTTTTGATTTACTTTAATTTCAAATGAATCACTTTCAAAAACACGACTAATAAGATAAGAAAGTAAATCCGCTATAATAAGGTAGCGTTTTTTAAAAGGAACCACCCCCTGTAGACAAAACGATAAAAGATATCCGGAAACGGTTTTTTGTATCCGGTAGCCAAGCAAATTTTAGCCACACAAAAAATTTTCGATTTCTGACCTCAACCGGTAATCCGCGGAAAGCACCGGTAGATTTCAGTTTTGAAAATCTAATTTTTCGGACATTTCTAAAATTTTATATTTTTTGGCAATGATTTACGGGTTAAATTAATAGCATAAAATTTCTAATACTATCATAAAAATATTTTCCGGAATTTTGAATAAATATACAAGAATCCCGCGATTCATGCGTCACTGTCTAAGTTATGAACGCCTGATAAAAAGGCCCACTAGCATACATTTTCGATATGTAGCGACGTCTAATAGAACAATTAAATTTTATGTACAGCACGCATTCGCAAAACTTTTCTATACATAAGTACTTAAGGACGGCTGCATCCGATCCGCAGACTTAGTACATCTTTTCAGAGCCGATAAAATGAAAGAAAAAAAATGTGCAAATTATTTTTTTTATCTTCATCAAAGTGTCATTACTTGCAAACGTTTATATTCTTTCAATTGTCTTAACATAACTGAATTATCTGGGAACATATAAAAAAACACTTTTCTCACTGTACATCCATTCCAACTAAATGGATCAGATTTTTTAAGCGGACATATATAGAACTTAGACATTGTCCGTCGGTGAACTCGCCCCCCCTGAAACTCTTGTTTTAGTTGCTAATTAAAAATTTCCTTGGATATGAAAGTTTTTTCCCATGGGAAAAATGGTTAAAAAGGCAAAGTAAAGAGAAAAACAACTTTTTTGAGAATAAAATGACCTTCAATTGGTTTTTGATATACTAAAAATTCTTACTCCGCCCATCAAAGAATGGCGCTTAACACCACAATTATTTTATTTGGAATTTTTTGCACCAGCATAAAACTGTTTAATATATCAGTGCAATGGCACTCTATCGAGTGTAAGCCGAGTGGTTAAAACACATTTCATCGATAGTTTAGAAATGATAACGGCGACGACCAACCTTAGTTGACATATAGAATATTAATAGATACCAAAACATTTCATATATGTGATAAATTCTGCTGAATTTTTTATGCAGGTTAGAAAAACCACTATAAACATTTTGGGACTTTGATTTTGCGGAAATTTTCATAATTTTTCTACAAAAGTCGACAAAAAATGAACAATAAAATATTATGATTTTTTCAAACAGCACGTCAGAAAATATGTAACATGTATGAAAAAGTTAAGTGGCGCATTTTTTTAGCTTTTAATTCATAGATTCAAAAAAACGATCGAGAATTTTGGACAAAAATGCGGAAAATTTTTTATAATGCTTTGATTTCTTTTGAAAATTTCACGATTCAAAAAAATAAAGTTCGGATCAATTCTTCCCTAGAATAGGCAAATTATTTATACGTATTGCACATTTATTTCTGGTTCAGCTAACGATAATAAGCAGAAAAAAAGTAAGCCAACTATTTTTCGTAAGTCTAATTGACTCAGTTTCTGCGATCCGATGCCACCCCCTTAAAGAGGTTGGTACTGCCATAAGAGGCTTTTTGATATCATGTTGTGAAAGAACGGTAAATGCAAAATCAAATATCGCTAAATTGCTAAAAATCTCGGCTTCAAATCTGATCATTTACAAACCTTAACTATATCGATAATTATACCTAGGTAGGTCTAAACACTTATTCGGAATAAGCTATTCCCTAATAAGTTATTCCCTATCTTTAAACTAGGGAATAAGTGTTTAGAACTACCTAGGCATAATTATCGATATACAGTTCTACCAATATACCAGATTTGAACCGGTAATTTCAAATCTTAAAAAAAACTTTAACGCTTTTAATAAATACAGTAGAAGTCTTAAAATGAAAGAGTTTGTTAAAAATGGAATTATTAAACGTTCGGTGGCATAAAATTTCATAAAAAAAATTTGAAACTCTAGAACGTTTGTTTTGTCCTTGTGGCAAAATTTACCTGCATGTCGCTTTTTCCGTTTAGTGAAAATGTTGGTTATTGAATCCAAGATCATATTTCCCATTTCATTATCCTTGACCAAGAAAGAGAATTTCTCCATTTTTAACTCCTTCAGTGTCTCATCCCAAACAAAAGTATCATTTACAGTATATAATACCATACTACACTAGGGTTGAAAATGTGAAAATTTTTATTTTGTGAATAAATTTTTTATTAAGCTTTGTTACAGTAGAGTACGGTTCGTAGGAAACAGCGTTTGCTGACTATGCGTCTTACTTTCTTAAGAAAGCCACATCCCAATATGTGATATGGCCATATCATAATATGATACCCATAATGGGTATAACGAAGAAAAAGGGAAAAACACTATTTTTACACATTAGTTGATAATTTCGTTTTCCTTACATTCAAGTATAAAAAGGGTATTCCTCGCAACCGATCTCATGCCTAATTTCAACGTATTTTCATAGATATATTTTTGAATAACCAGCAGACTCTAAAATACGGTTAACATAATGTTTCCGGTGTTCTAATTATTTAAGAACTTAAATTTTTTGAGCAATGTTGAATTTTTATAAAAAAAGAATACAGAAGTCAAAATTCATTCTGGAAATTTTAGTCATACTAAACGAACTCTACTGTACATGTACGATGCTGTAAAAAATACATATCACAATTCATTCACAAAATGTTAATTCCATATTTTGAAAATTTAGCATGAAGCCGATTGGTTAAAAAAATTGACTTTTGTGTTGGTCTGACTCTATTTTTGTTTCTTATTCGATTTTGTAACATCTTAAAATTTCAATAAGGTCACATTTCTCTTAACCATTAGGAACCAATAAGTGCTTACCCCAGTAGAGACCACTCGTACAAAATTGTACGAGCACTTTTCAAAAAATCATAAAATCAGTTCCACGCATCCCATTATATAGTTAAGGCTGGAGAACATATGTTACTATAGTTCAAACAATTATCTTTAACTCGATATTTTTTAAATATAAATATTTTGCTTTTCAAGTGCTCAAACATCACATTACTTTGCCCCCGGCACAGACATTTTCAATATTTCTGTCTATATTTCAAAACCCAGACATTTTCAAATTATACATTTTGATCTAATATAATTATTGAATAATTTTATTGACAAAATATATTAAAAAAATAATTCTACGATGATTATTATTCGTAATTTTTTCGGCTTTGTAAATTTTAATTTTCGAAAAAATTTCTTTTGTTCCTAGCTTTTGTTTCTGTTAAAATAATAAGGAATTAAATTTGTAAATCAAAATTATTAAAATAGTATTTTTTTTTTTATAATGTATTTTGGTACTGCAAAATGTAATTAAGGCGTTAAAGGCAACCAAAGGGCGCAATAAATAAGCACGCAAAATAAAATTTTGTTTTGTCTTTCGAGCGGTTTAACTAAAATGGCATTCATGCAATCTAATTTTTAATCTGATATTTAAATTTTTCAGACAATTTTGTTTAATCATGACGAATCTCAAAAAAAATGTTGAGCGGTTAAAATTCTACAAACACTTCGTGAGTCGAAAAACGACAAACTCGTACAATATTGTACGATATGTCTGTAATGGTTAACCAATCAGAAATAAGAAAAATTCCAAAATGTGAGATGAACATTCGTGTTTGAATTAATGGCTTGTCGGCAAGTTGTGAGATTATGGCTTTGCCACCCTATACTGCTAGAGGAGATATTTCCAGCGGAACATAAGAATGTATCTTTTGCGATTTGGTCAATTTTCAGATCTTGATTTCTCAAATGTTTCAAAGCTTGTTTACTACATGTTTCATTTCCACTTGACACCAGCCCAAACACATTTCTGAAAAAAAATCTCTATCGTGTCTTTTCAGAGCGCCTCAAAAAAATGAAACTCACTTTTTTGGAGGTAGAGTTCTAGAATTCTGTTGCTCGATTGTGTAATGATGACCAAATGAACTTGATAGAAAACAAAATGAGCATAAAATACACAGCCAATGACAAATCAGAAAAATCCAATTCGTTTTTTGAGGTTTTGACGGACTTGAAGAATTAGCACCTACTTTAGATCTCTTTTTTAACACCTCCAAATGACAGATCATATATACAGTATGTAACATTTTTGCTCCTATTTTTCCAATTTGGATAATTTGCTATCCGCCAATGAGAACAATCAAAATACCTACGTCTTTTCCAGATTGGACCAATCAAAACGATGGAATTCAGATTTGTCCAAATTGGAAAAATAGGAGCAAAAAAGTTATAAAAAATACGATACTTTTCAAATTTTGGTCATAATATGATTTTTCAAGATCGTCAAACGGTTAGTATACTGTATTAGTAACATGGAAAACTTCTTGTACTTGTCCTATCAAAATTTTTCTTTAAAGCTTCAGAGTCGGGCCAAAAAATGGAATTTGACACCAAAGGGTCATATAATATGACTCATATTTTGCAATTCAGGTACATTTTTACTAAATTATCAAAATGTAATAAAAGTGGTGCTCTGGCCAGAGACTAGAATGTAATTGCAATAAATTATTCATGATATTCACTGAAAGTCAATAAAAATTTTGAATTTACTTACTCAAGTATCCAGTGAAGATTTACTGAAATCCTGTAAAATGATCCCGGGTTCGAGTCGAATTCCATTTTAGGACCCGATCCTGAAATTATTATCTTAAAAGCGGGTTTCGAGAGACACATTATTTCCGGTTTAATTATAGGGGAAATGTCATAATCGACATTGCGCTAATAAATGCTTCCCGATTTTTCGCCAAATACTATGAAATTATACACACAATGTCAAAGTTTACATTTATGTGCAATGTCGATTTGGGCATTTTAACATAATTTTTAGGTTATTTTTGGACACAATTTCAATTAATTTCTTCCGTCGTAAAAGCAAAATTTTACGAATATTACTAGTTTAATTGCTTATTTTCAACTAAATATGAAATTATAAATAAATTACTCAAAAATTCTCTGGTTAAAAATTTATTTTACCAAATTAAAAAAATTAATTTCAAAAAATTTTAGAGATTACAAATTAATAAGCTAATTTTTCAAGACATTACCGATTTAACCACCGATAAAGTAGATAAAACAGCGAGATTGTCAAATTAATTGCCCCAAAAAAGTCCCTCTGAAATTATGTCCAAAATATAAAAAAAAGATCGTATGTAACAATTCCGAACTATCTCACCGGCCACTTGGAGGCTTATAAAACGGACCTAGAAATTTATATCCAGCTCTTTTAATAGGGTCAAAACACTTAATTAAAATACTTAAGTTAAGGGGGTGGTGGTCTCAAAACATTAAATCCCACATTGTTCTATTATTCTCGGTTCAAAAACAGAACTTCCAGTTTTTGTAAATTAAAAAAAATTATTAAACTACATTTTATGAAAGTTGATTTTCAAACATAAGCGATTGCTTTCGTGCATTTATATATGATATACAGGGGGGCAATATCGCCGAAAGTTTTTTGGCAAAAAAATTCGGCTATATTGGCACATTCGCCGATATTGGGCACTTTCGGTGATATGGGAAAAAAAGGCGTTGGAAATGATGTCATATCGAAAGTTATCTCTGCTGCGCCTTTCTGTGCGTCATGTTATGAAAGGCGCGTTTGCACAGAAAGGCGCAGCAGGGATAATTTTCGATATGTCAAACAATTTTCAATTTTATAAGGAGTTTTACGATAGGTTTGAATGACGTGAATCACCAAAATGCGTGGAATTTAATACTCCATCGAACTCAATCAAATAAAAGTTGATAGAGTAGATTTGGGAAATTCAATCTTGTAAGTGACGTCATTCATGACGCACACAAAGTAATTGGAAATATAAATCTCAAAAAAATTCGGCGATATTGGGCACTTTCGGCGATATGGGAACAGGAACTTTTTTAGCTAAAAATCGTGATATTGCGTAGGTTAAATTCGGCGATTTTAGCACATTTGGCGATATTGCCCCCCCCCTGTATACTATATCTTAAGACGATTTGAAATAAGAAATTCAAAAATGGGTATCGATTTTATTTTTTCATCTTGTATAGAATTTTTAGTGGTCATTTTAAGAAATAGGATTTTTGGTTTTGAGATTTTTTCAGAAAAAATCGGTTTGAAGGTGCGAAAAGTGACCTGTTAGTCCTCCGGTTCTCATGGGAGTTAAAGTAATGGTATCAAAAATAAAATAAGCTGACTTGAGAGCGGATGGTTCTCTCAAGGAGGACCGGTAAAGTATAGCTTCCGGTACCGCTAGAGGGAATTTATCTTTCGAGTGAAAACCGGAAGTGATATTCCCTCCAGCGCCTCTATGCGGTCACTCTTGACCCCTAGTTCACAAAACCGTCTCCAAAAATCTGATAGTTGTGCATCTTTTAGTACATTCAAATCATTGAAATATGACTTTCGGTAACGGAAGCTATACTTTACTGGTTAATTTTGACCAGCCGGTCCATCCGATAACGTTCCAAAAAAAACCTCTTGAAGAAACCCCTTTGCTTTCGAGTCCGCTTATTTTATTTTCGATACCGCTATTTAAACGTCTATGAGACCCCGAAGACTGAAAGGTCACTTTCGCGCATTGAAACCGTTTTTTTTGGAAAATATGAAGCAAATAAAATCGTTAGCAATTTTTGACTTTCAAAATTTCTTATTTTAAATCGTCTAAAGAAACTGTAGGGACGACTAGAAAATCGAAAATTTAAATCATTATTACTTTCTTGGTTATCTCTGGTGACCATACAGTATGTGTAGGGATAATTTTTTTTTCTAATTTATCAAATTTTCATTTTTAGGGGGTCAACTTAACCCCTCACACCCAAACGCCATTCGGGACGCGAGATTTTTTAAACTCCCAAAACGAGATAGAAAAATTAATCCACAGACTTTTCATTCAAATGTGTCATAGAGTTCGCAATTCTTTTTCTAGTAATGTTTTTAAAAATTTGATACGACTAGCAGTTCTAAAGATATTTTTTCCTACTTTATTTTATGATTTCCGCCCAATTTTCGTTAAAAAATCCTAGCGTAAATACGACACATAAAATTAAAATTCTGAAGGAGACTCAGATTTAGGAAATTATCTGAGGCTATCTCTGGTATTATTATTTTTTATCTGGTCTTTATTGAGAGTTTTATTTTTTCTCAAGTGATTTCTCTAAAACTCGAAAAATAAAAACTCCAGTTTTCGCGAATTATTTTATTTTGAAGGAAATAAGTTTAATTTTTGATAGAATTAGATAGAATCTCTAGTTTCTTCAACGAATTTAACATTTTTAATCATTGCCTTTTCATCCATTTCAATTTTCTTCAGAATCACTAAGAATCCTCAGTCTGTGTATCATTATCTAAGTAGTCAACAAATCTTCGAGATCTTGTTCATTATATAAAGGCATTTTTAAAATTTTAATTTCATGTTTTTTAATTTTGATTTCCGTCGGATGAATAATTGAGATTTATAAAAATTGTATTTTACGCCATCTAGACAAAATACGACGATCAAAGTCTTGTCACGCTGCTGCATAAACTAGCTGAAGCTTGATTATTTTAAATCCCGCCGAGTAATCAAGCCTACAGCAGGCCGAAAAATTGAGTTGTCCTCTTTTTAGTGGCTTGACATCTTGATCAAATACATTTATTTGTATCCTCAAATACATTTATTTTTATCCTCAAAATAGTTCAAAATTAGTACCGATTTTTGAATGTACTTTTTTGATACATAAAATATAAATTATCATGTTGTATGCTAATGAATAGAGATATTTTCACTCAGAGAAAAGATTCAGAAGCCAAGGTTTGACTTATTTATTTATAATTTCCATATCACTCTGGAAATAAATTTTTTGTTGGAAAAAACTTAACTTCATTTTTTCGGCTTATATTGACCAAAGATAATTAAATTTTTTGAAAAAATTTAAGTCTGTTCTCATAATTTTAATATAATTTTTGTACTTTTTCAATTTCCAAATTCAGCGTAATAAACCTTCAGAGTTCGAGTCGAAAACTATTTTCATAACTTTTTTTTCTGATTTTTTGTGCGTGCATTTTGGCGCTAAGGGATACAAAAACTTTTTTTCAGACGATTGAGATGAGCTTTTTAAATCAGAGCTATATTTGAGTAGCCAGTGTTCTAATTAATTTTTGTTATTCATATGTGATTTGAAAAAATGTATGGTTTTCCAATGAGGTACCCGGAAACTAAAACCTCTATTTTGTCTTGCATTTATCGAGCACACAAAATAAAATTAAAAAATTATAAGTACCATTTAAGTCTATCCTCGATCTTGTGTCATTAAAAATAATGAAATATTTATCTTATTTATTATCTACGCAATAACCGCCCAAAGTGGCGTCCCCGAATGGCGTTTTGGTGTGAGGGGAATTTCAATGGTTTTGGGTGTGAGGGGGTTAACAAACCCTTAAAATTTGAATGCGATATCTTAAATATTTCTAGAGTCATATTTTGTACGACTTATCCCTAAGAGTCGTTTTTTAGGTAGGGCCACCTCTAAGGGGTATCTGTTCCGAGAGAACTAGACTAGATAGCGAACAAACGGTTTTTTGCATCTGAATTTTAACCGAATTTGTAGTGGTAGAAATTTTTCTTTTTGTTCCGGTGATTACCGGTTCACGGTAATTCGCAAAAAAACGTTTTTTCGGTCATTTTAAGCAATTTCGATGAACTGATTTCCGGTCACGTGAATCAACCTAGGAAGCCAAACAAATTTCTACCGCATATTTTTTTCCATGGTTTTTACGTGCAGAAAACCATTTGTCGCTATTCTTGTGCTAGTTCTCCCAGTCGAAATCACAGGGTGGCCTACCTAAAAAAAAAGGACCTAAGTATGTGTTTTTTACTTGCTCAATTAAACAGTTAAATTTAAACTTGCATCAAGAAGATTACCGCCTATAATAATATTTTTAAAACCTCCATGGACGAAAGCTTGACTTAAAAATAATAATCATTTCGCAAGTAAAAAAACACATACAGGTTGGGCCCAAATATGGCAAATTCGGCGATATTGGCACAAGAAGTATTTTTAGCTTAAAAAACGTGAAATTGCGTAGTTTTTTTTGGCGATATTGCCCCCCTGCAGGGATTCTTTTCCGCTATTTTTTATTTTAATCCATCATAGGAATCCAAGTTCCCTGTTCACCCTCAAAAAAAGCACCGTGCCCTGTTCTATATTTAAAATATTTATAATGACGATTTGAAATAAGGAATTCAAAAGTCAAAACCGGTTTCAATGTGTTAAGGCTATCTGGTAGAGAATTTTTTTTGGTCATTTAAGACTATAAGGATTTTTTTGTTTATGAAAAATTTTCAAAAAAAAATTCGATTTTCCGCTCAAAATTTTTCGAGATTTTACAGGGTGTCATGAAGCAGTTCTAGCGCCTCCGTATGAAGAGTTAAACCGGTAATTTTTTAGCAGGTGAAAATTAAGCGTTTTTTTAGGGAACCGTCTTTTTTGGCTAGAGCTGGCGACCACGTGGTCGACCTCAAATGACCGGTCCAAAGTTCCAAGATCAATTCAAGTTCATCGTTTCTCGGGTGGGCGTCGTAATTTTTGAGCTTTATAGAATTAATTTATGATACATTAATATCGGTTATGACTAAAGTTGACCCAAGGAATCTCATGGTGGCAATTATTTTTTTCAAAACAATCTAGAACAAAATCTAGAATTTTTCAAAATTCGAATATTTTTATGCTTTAACCCGCATAAAACCGGTATTTACCTTGATATGAACATTTTTTTATTGGTAAATATGACCCGCCCGAAACGAGCATGAACATTAAAATTATCGAAAATGTCTTAATCCAATTCTAGAAATTTCAATTATTTTAAGCCAAAATGTTAAACCTAATTATCGAATTTGACGCTGATTGGTTGAAAATTTTGAATTAGCTGTAAGCCATCTTTTTGATCAGTGAAATCTCAGCTTCAATTTGGTGGTACTTTTGTTCAATCAGACGAACTTTTTTTTGAAACTTTTCATTTCCGGTTTACTTAGTCATATTTCTAGAATTCTAGGGTGAAATTCAAAATCCGAGCCAAACATATTGACGAACACTATAATTATCTACCTGAGTCGAAAAAAACGGTCTTATTCTGAACATCCGTCTAGGAGAAGTATCATTTGAAGAACGAAAAAGTTTAAAAAATCGGCGTTCAAAAGTGATTCTATGAAAATTCCAAGAGCCGAAATTCAAAAAATTAGCCAGCATATTAGTGACCTCAACTCTTCCCCTAACTTCGTTAAATTTCAGACGCTTTGTAATGTGGGGTCAAAAAGAAGAATAGATTTTTAAAAAACTGTTTAAGTGGTTCTAGAATGAACTCACCACCTGGTGGTTATTGATGTAACAATGTTTTAGTTTGAGATATTGGAATCGTTAAGCGGAACGCTAGAACCTATAAACGAGTATCCTCAGATTTTTCAACAACTGTCTTAGAAATTATTATGAGGCGGGAATTGGAAAGGTACCGAGATTTACGACGCCCCACCCCCTTAACACATTGAAATCGATTTTTGACTTTTTGAAATCCTTATTTCAAAATCGTCAATCTGCTTAACGCATCCTTCATGCTAAACGTTCAGATAATAAAACATTATTAACTACTAAGTATATTTTAATTCGAATATACGGTTTAGCACGAATAATTAAAATTTAAACTTATTTTTATCGATTTTTTGTTTAGGACGCCTTTCCCTTGCCAATTCTCTACATATTATTGTGTGATGTGTATTACTGTTCAGTTAAGGTTACAACCAATCAAGTGCCGCGTATTTTAATTCAAAGAGTAGGGCGTACCCTTGAAAATTGTTCTCTCGATGACTATATTATATCATTTCTGCATTTTTTGGGACAAAACGATTCAATTGTTTATATCTAAATTAGCCCTAGGTAATTTCGTCTAAAGAACCCCATTTTTTCCTTGTGTCCGATAGGAAAAAAATAAAAAAGTCACGTTCTACGGATGTAATTTGGTGTAATATGAACGAATAAAGACAAAACAAGAGTAACTTGCTTGACCATTTGAAATAAGGAATTTCAAAACTCAAATAATGGGTATCGATGTTTTTAATGGAGGCAGGGATGGGCGTCCGAGCTAAAACATGTGCTGTGCAAATACCGAGCCGGTCTGAGCAAAGCGATCAGATCGTTTTTTTCCAATCCGATCACGTTTTTTCCAATCGGGTCCGATCCGATATTCAAATTTTGGGATGTGCTTTTGCGATCGAATACTTTTCACACACCGTGAAGCTAATGAATCAATCTTTCTGCTTAAAGGGGGGAATGATCGGTTTAAAGAATTTTCTAAAAACTGGAGACCAGACTAATTAAAGCAAAAAAATGAGAATGGAAATATTTTTTTTGGTTTTTGATAACAAGTTGGGTCAAGCGGCCAGTTTAAGGGGGTACTGGTCACTGGTTTAATGAGACCCTTTGGGCTTTAGAAATGGTCCAAATCAATTCGGGGTGATAACAAAGTGTACTATCGACCAAAATATCAAAAAAAATTTCGCGTTTTTTGATTTTTTCGAAGTATTTTTTTCAAAATGAAATTCAGAAATAACGTTTGCTTTAAGCGGGTTCTCAACGGTTTTTGAACTTTAAAATCAGCGCTCAGATCTATCTTTCTGCTCACGATTGTAAGTAAAAAAATATATTTTGTCTTTATTGCCTTTTTCTCAAAAACGGCTAGATTCATAGAGATTTATTTTTCAAATTATGTTGTTGACGTCATGAATGACGTCATTTTGAAGTTTGAATTTCCCAAATTAACTCTTTCCAACTCTTATATGAATGCGTTTGGAATAATATTTCATTCTACGAATTATGATAATAAACTTTATTTGAACCTACTTAAAACTCTTGCGATATTTAAAAACGACATATAAAGTCCTTTCCACCGCCTACACTTTTTTTAATTTAGAGCAAAAATTTGATTTATGTTCTCATATCAATTACGGGGGCTCCTGGTCATTTTTTACTTGTTTTTAAGGTGGTTCTATAGTCATTCCATATCTTTTAAAACAGAAATGCTATCGGGCTGATTCTATGATGTTTGCCCTCGACGAGACTCGTTTAGTTATGAATAACACAAAATTTGCGAAAAAATAACAAAAATTTCCAAAAAAACATCGATATACTTTCTGAGTGTCAAAAAAATGAAATGTTTTGATCTCTAGCGCTCGAAGGATTCTTATTTTGAATATAGTTTATAATATTAATTCCAGAAAAGTGATGCTTACGATTCGTTAGGTGCTATTTGAAACGCAATAGGATGACATTAAGATTTAAAAAAA
>SCLH01000300.1:100692-115520 GCA_004367855.1 Oikopleura vanhoeffeni | reverse complement strand
GGTAGGTTGAAGGTTACAGATGCTCTGAATGCTGGCACTTCCTAGGTTTGTTCTGTATTGGAGAAATCATATTTCTGAGCAGTTTCTCGCTTCATTGAAATGTGTCAAGAGCCTTATGTCGCCACATCCCTTAGACGGGGTATAACCTATCAAGGTTTTATTCGTTAAGTTTTTCTTGTTGTTTTGGTGAATGGTTTTTTTTATCTTTACTCGCTACCAGAATCTTTGACTGTTATGGAATTAAAATGAATGTTTATCGGGATTTTTCGGGGTTGGTTACGAGCAGAATGATGTGAGCATAAATCAATCTTAGAAATTAGGGTGCCAAAGATTAGAAGATGATTTCCAATTTCGAATTACCACAGGGTTTTCCCTTATACTAGACTTTTGAACATATGACTTGGGTTTTCTGACTTCTTAGGCGGTTTATTATATTAAAATGGAAATAAAATAGTATGAAATTGGTCGTGATGTTCACTCTATTGTTGTTCGTTTTTATAATTCCTGCTATGCGATTACTTGCACGACTTTGTTAGATAGTTTATTACAGGTTTGTAAGGACGGGGTAAGGAGACTAGAATAGTAGCTTGTTAGGCTGAGGGCCGTTCTTACGGCTGGCGAATTCTCCATTCGGAGTTTTATCGGCCGCGTATGGGACGCGAAGCCCGAGATGTGGTGTCCGGGGGATTTCCTTTGAAACCATTCACCCCCTCCGAAGAAATTTAAATATTTAATTTGTTTGCAACAAAAACTGTTTCAGAAATGATAATAACAGAAATTTTTTTGTTTTACTACGATAGAGTTTATTTTGACCGGTTTGATCTTACATTGTTTTCATGCGTTTTCAGGTTGTTGTACGTTCGGTTGGATTGATTATCTACGCATTTTTAACTTGTGTTTTTTTCGTATTTTCATTCTTATGCTTTTTGTACGCGTTTAATCAATTTGGTTAAAGACCATTTTTCGACTTTTTTTTTTCCTTTTTTAGGTCTTAAACGTCTTGTTTTTTTTTCATTCTTTTAATTTCTAATAGGACGTTGCATAATTGACTAGCGCAACTAAGGCTTTTTAACCTTTTAGCAAGAAATATAGATTTTTTAACTAGTAGTGCAAAAATAACGATTTTTTAACAATAAGGCGACAAATAACGATTTTTTTTCTAGCAAAAAATAAAGCTTATTTTTGCATTAGTTCATTTCGACGTTTTTTCCTATTTTGTTTCTTTGCTCGATTTTTTTCGAGGTTGTTAACTCTATACGTGCTCCTTATCGAGTGACTTGTTTGAGCGGAATCCGCAATTACAAATGTTTCACTATGTGGGGTAACTCGGCTTTTGTGGCATCTGCGTTTTAAAGTCGCGCTTAAATTCGAGCCACTTAAGTCCTTTCCTCATTGCGTGTCGCGTAAGTGGGACAAGTTAAATTGTTTACTAAATTTTCCCAGTCTTTCTGGTTCAAAAGGCTTTCCAGGTTTGATTCTCTGAGCCTGGAATATAGCTGTGCCCTCGTGTTTTGTAACCTCATCTTTCCTTACTATGTTCCTTAAGCAAATTTGGATGTGCTTTCATTTTTTGCTAAGGTTCCCCATAAAGTGCTTATGGCCTCTAGATTGTTCTCGTTAAGAGTGGTCGGGGTTAATGCCGATCAGTCTTTGTAACAAAGACAAATTTTGGGTTATTTAATTAACCGTTGGGCTTAAAAATGACAATTTAAACATTTGTTTACGGTTGATCTGGCACTCTCTTCTTGGGAGCAACTGTTTTCGGTAGCTTTGCAGGATTTTCTGCTTTTACTATTTCGATAAATGCATGTCCTTCCTAGAGAATGTTGCCTCGAACAAATTTTCAATGTCCTTGGTTTTTTTAAACCTGGACTTTTGCGCTCAAATTTGCTTCTTCGCGCAAAGATTTTGGCTCGAGCCGTAATTTGTATTTACCTCTATAAAATTTTGTTGTTTCGGGTTTTCGCCCTCTATGTTTTTACTTCGGTTTTTTTGACCTTTCTCCTGGTCTTTCTGCTTTTAGCCGCTGATTTCGCTCAGGCATTTGCGCTACTTTCATCTGACTGTTTTTTAGGCTTCTGTTGCGTACGGTCGTTGTTGTCTTTTATCTAGCATATATCGTCCAGGTTGAAGGGGGTACCTTTGTTCATTTTTAATTATTTTAAGCTTTTTACTGTTCTAGATGTTTTTGATATTAAATTTTAACTTTGGTTGCTTCATATGGGTCTAATGTATGTTCTGGTAGATTCATTTCATCTACCCGATTTTTTTTTTTAGCGTAATCTAAGCAAAACGTCACCCGTGAAATTGTTTTTCTTCAGGTGACCGGAAAAGTTATCCGCGGATTTTAATTGGTTTAACCGAAAAATTTAAGATCGTGTTGCGTGCGTGAGAGGCTGTCTTTTTTTTTGATTATAGCGCTTTAGTAGCGCGTTGAGAGAGCTTTGCTTTTTACTCTTTTTCAGCTAGCCCTTTAACTTTTGGTTCTCTTTCGCTTTCCCTTCCGACAATTTTCTCCAAATTAGCGGTTGTGCATTAAGCGCCGCACTGATTTTTTTTTTTATTCAAATTTACGTACTTTTTTCTTACAGGTAAAAAAATAAATTATTGATTTCTTCATATTGTATTTTATTATACTTTTTTTCTTTAAAAAGCAATTTATAACACTGTTAGTTTATCTTGGCCGTATTCCTAGTATCGCTTTGAAAATAAATTGTGAGCGGCCTAAAATGTTTAACGCTTAATTAAGAAACGACTATTTTTCTCAGAAAATTAATTTAGCGGAGCTAAAATTAGGTTTTTCTGATTTATTGTTGATTGGATTCAATATTTTTCAACATAAATTTAACAAATCTCACATTGTTTTTACCTTTTTGGGGTTTTTTACATTTTGTTTTAATGCAATTATGTATTTTACATTTTGTTCAGTCAAAATTGACAAGAGTGATTGACAAAATGCTCGAATAGGTCGATGAATTATCCATTTTTTGAATATTTTCATTTTTTAAAAAATTCTGGTTTGGGATTAATTTTTAATCGATTTCTCGAGTTTATATCATTTGGATTAAATTTATTAATCGGATGTAATGAGTCTATTCCGCTTCAGTTTTTCGACTGATGCATATTATGCCTGTTTAAGGTGGTCATCCACTCATTTCTTACTGAATATTTTTCCGAATTTTGTTGAACCTTAATCTTTCGTTTCTGATGGATTCAGTAAGATCGATGAAACTTTGCTGGTTGCACAGCTTCAATAGCTGGATATTGATTCCTCTTTAAGTGCGCAATAAGAACCTTTTGGTACGCATCTTCTATTTAACCGGTGAATTTGTAATCCCGTAGGTTGCTATTTAACGCACTAGTAATCTGAACTAGTGAATCTACTGAATTGTCGTTAATGACTGCTATACAGTCTGATTATGCTTGCTAAATCTTTTGGTGTATAGGACCATGAATTAATGCGGTTTCTTACCCGTAACAGGCATTTACCGCAGCTGTTTCTCTCACTGCTGATATTATCAAGTAGGTTTTAAGGTAGCAGTAATATTTTTCGGATTTCATCACCATTTTGTGTTATAGGCTAACGTTTAGTTCATGATCCGTTAGCGTTACAAATTTTTCAGTACGTATTGGGAATTTTATGTATTCGTAAAGATTATTTTCGTTTTCCTTGTTGGGATCGGTATGTTGTTAAATCATAGATTTCGCTTTTTTTTGCGTAAATCGTGGTAGTTCACCTAATGGTTATATGGATTTTAACTGTTTCATCTTTTTTATGTATTTGAACTGAATTCAAGTCGATATTTGTTTATAAACATAATTGAACACTTTGTTATTTTTTCGGATTTTTAGATAGATCGTTCATTTTTTTGCATAATTCAACACTGGTGACTGCAAGTCGTTACCTTTCTGTTGCTTGAAATGGACTCGATCGTAACAATGTTTTTTGTGATGAAGTTGTAGCAATGTATTTACATGTTCAAATTTGTTGATCAATGTTGTAATCCTCCCATCCACTTTTTCTTGTATTTCGTCGAGCGATTTGCTTATGACGTCTATCTCTACCGCATATTTTGTGCCATCCACTTTGCTTCATCTTTCCATTTTGTTTTAGCTCTCTATATTATGGTTTCTCGATATCAATTACTCGAATTTTTTTCCTTTACTAATCATGAGGAAAGAAAGCTGCTAAGTAGGTCGTTCTGCAGCAAGACCGCATTAGCGCTTGTCGCGCCTTTTTCTGGAATTTTTACTCGACTGTCGATACATTGACATTTCATTATTTTTGAAGAGCAAACTTTAGAGTGTTCGGAACATTGTATTCTTATATGAAAAATATTGCTGGTTTGTTGACCGCCCTTTCTATTTCACAATTTGTCATGAATTGAACCGGTACTTGGTCCCCGTATTTCTTCGGTGACACTTGTGTCTGAGCAATTCTAGGTGTTGTAAACCTTCACTACTTTTTAGTATATGTGATTGTTTATACGTCTAGATCAGTTAAATCTTTTTGTGAAACTATATTATTATAGCGAACACTGCGCCTCTCCGGCTGATGCTCTTATAAGTTCGTCAACCTTCTACTTCTGAGAACCTGCAGCTAATCACTTTTTAGTGATCCATCGTTTACTTCAATTACCAATTATTTAGTCTATGTCCTTTAGTTCAACAACTTCCATCTTCTTTTTTGGGCAAAATCTTTGCCAAAGAAAAATGATTCTACAGCGTCGGAAATACTTTTATATTCCGATTAAGGTGCCGTTGTTGGCGCTACTGTTGTTTTTACAGTTTTATCATGCGTTATAAATCCTTGTTGTGATTCCATAACAAGTATTGGGATCATAACTTTTATTGCTGTTATATTGAAGGTTTGTCCACATTTTTGTGTGAAATTTTGCATTTGATCTGTAGGTATGTTTGGAGATTTTATCACATAGTGAATTCTTTTCATTTTTTCCGATTGAATCATTACTAGTTTTTCTTCAGATTTTTCGGCTAGCGTGCCGGTTTTTTTTATAAAAATCGGCAAAGTTTTTTGCTTCCTGTCCTAATATAGTCAATGCTATAAAAATTTTGAATTTTTTCATTTGACTTCTTAGTGAAAATTTATTTCCTAATATTTCTTTTTCTGAGATTATATCTCTTGACTGTTTCGTCTTGTTTGTCGACTGAGTCGAAAGCGATTGCTTTTATTTCCTCTTGGCCCTCTAGCGACGATAATTCAATTGTTTTGACAATGTTGTCGTTTATTAACGCGACGTTTCCGTCTTGAATTGCTTTTTTCAGCTTGTCTGTCATCCTCAGCCTTCGCAAGAATCTATGATTTCTTGTTATTCTTGTTCCTGTTAGGACATGAATTAGGGAATAGCTTGAGACTTTTCTGCCTTTTACCTTGTAAGGGCCAGTAGCATTGCTTGCGTTGGTTTTTGCTATTCGGAATGTGGGGAGGAAACATATTACGATTTCACCTGGTTCAAAATATACCTTGTTCGTCGAAGTTGATGAGACATAATAGTTCATT
This sequence comes from Oikopleura vanhoeffeni, assembly GCA_004367855.1. Classification (NCBI taxonomy): domain Eukaryota; kingdom Metazoa; phylum Chordata; class Appendicularia; order Copelata; family Oikopleuridae; genus Oikopleura; species Oikopleura vanhoeffeni. The sequence continues at coordinate 109,999 of SCLH01000300.1, read as the reverse complement.
TTTTCTACTCCCATCAGCCGATGGTGAGTTTGTATATTCTCAATCGATTTATTATGGTGGTGATACAATTCATCATCCTTTATTTCATCCAATATTGGCTGTGAAGCTTCTTGAAGAAATATCAGTGGAGACCTTGGTTGTACCCCAAATAAAATTTCTAATGGACTTTTATAATCTAGCTCTTTGTTAGGGGAGGTATCATACGAACTAATTGCCAAATCGGCATGTAATGCCAAATTTGTATTATCAGTTTCTAATGCTCTGAGATATCTCCTTATCTGAGAATGTGTTTGTTCTACTCGAGCTCCTCTTGAGTTATAAGCTGATATGGTAGAGTGCGAAATAGACAATTTTTCAAACAGGTTGTTCATCATTGAGTTTTTAAACTCTGTACCATTATCGGTTTGCACCACTGATATTCCATATATTTGATATTTATGTATCAACTTTATGAACGCTGGTGTTACGGTATTCATTTCCTTCTTTTTCAATAGAACTGCGTCTAGGTACAATGAAAATTTGCATAGGAATGTTAACAAAAATTTTGTTGAATTTGAATTGTAACCTTCTAAACTTACTAGGTCGCAGCTTATTTCGCTAAAAAGTGGAAAACCTGGTTTGATTTTCATTTCGATCTCGACTTGACGTCTTTCAGACGTAAATTGAGAATAGATGCACTCTGAGCATATTTTTTGTACAATTTTGTCTTAGTCTGGTATAGTTAAATGTCCATTTTCATCGAAAGATTTTTTGATTTTTTGACTATCCTGGTATGACCAATTTTGGCATATGTTATCATTTGAACATCTCAAGAAAGTGTACTTAGAATTGAGCTCACACTTTCTTCCGAAAGTTTTTGCTTTGATGGTTTATCGGAAAAAATTTTTTTAATTCCGTAACAGTAGTTTTGCAAATCAAAATGCCTCCGATGGGCTTGAATCTGGTTAGTGTTTTATAAACGTGTTAGGTATTCGCTGCTGTTATCGATATTACTCGCTGTTTCATCGTTTTACTAGCACTTGGGATTAATGCATTCTCTTTGATGTTATTGACTTCAATAGTCATTAAAGACTTGTGCATTCATTGGGGGAAGCGAGTTTTTAAGATAGACCGATACTATGCGTCTCGTATTTACTTTGATTAGTCCAAGAACATTAATTCTCTCTACCCATTGTCCTATTGGTCCATCTGTTCGTGGCATTTTTTTGGTCGTTTCATACCTAGACTATTGGTCTATGTCTATTTAGTTTTTTCGGGACTTGTGGCTCTCCCCATCATTTTTAATATCGTTCTCAGTCATTTCGTCAGCCCAATCGTTTATTCGATGGTCTGTTTCTGCGTGACCGAAACATTTTCTTTCGATATTTCTCCGGGAATTTCCAGCCTCGTGTAATTTCTCGCCTGAATTTTCAAAGATTTTATGCTAACCTGTTTGCTTTTATAGCTGGTCTACCGTAGGTCGTATATTTATAAACGTACCTTCGAAAAACTCTTTTGCTAGATCTTTTGCCTCCTGATTCTTCCCCAATGTCATGTCAATGGCTTCTCCGCCTCGTTGTTTCCTGTTTGGATAACTTTGACAGACCTTTGCTTTATAGCTTCGGGACTCAGTGTAGTTATAAGCATTTTTCTCCTGGACGAATTTTCTCTAGCTTGCACGGGAATATAGAACTGTTTTTGAAGAGTTACTAAAACAATACTTATTGCATCGTAACCTGTTCTTTAAGTTTTTCTATAACCTCTTTTTTTAAGTCTTTTGGCTTCCATTTTCTCTGTTGTTACTTTACCTAGCTTAGCTAAATAAGGAAAATAATCGATGAGATTCTCTCGTTAATCCGTATTTTCAATGTTTTCATTGATGTTTCCCTATTTTTTGGGATTTTTTTATATTTTTTTTAACCTTTTTAGTTTTATTTTATCTGGATTTCTCTCCCTATACAGAGATGATCCTTTTTAGAATTTCAGGAACCAATGTTAACTAACTTATTTGTTAGTAAGTCTTTTTAATTCTGCTATGGCGTTAACTGACGACTTTGTTAGAGAGACTTACAAGTTTATTCATAGGCAGGGTAAGAGAATAGATAGATAGCTTGTTAGCTGAGGGCCGTTTCTTTACGGACTGGCGATAATACTCCATTTCGGAGTATATATAATCGGGCCGCGTTCATGGACGCGAAGCCCCGAGATGTGGTGTCAGGGGGGATTCCCCTTGACAACACAGTGACGTGATCAAAATATAGCAATTTTTCGTTTTTTCAGTATTAAATTATTTTAAAACAAATGCCGCGGCATGCCGCATTGGTAGTTATTGGGTCAACGCCACTTAAAAATGAAATTGACACACTTTTTGTGAAAAAAATTTGAAAATTATTATTTATGGCTTCCAAACCTTTATTTTTCGAGATAAAAAACGTGAAATTAAAATAAAGGGATGCCCGTTTGATCCGGAAAAAATAATTTTATCATCAAATTATCCGCCTTGATGAACTTAGTTATCAACAGTTTTTTGATACATACATCTCAGATAGATGATGTCATATTACACTTTTTAAAGAATTTTTCTAATTCTATCTGAGTATTTTTCTACAACTCAAAAAAATTTTAGAAATTTTAAAAATGTTTAACATCAATAGAAATTTTAAGGCAGAAAAGGAAATTAAGGAAATCCAATAACGCGAATGACGTCATTTATGACGCTCACAAAGTAATTTGTAATAATAATCTCTTAAATATTTGCGATATTGGCAGTATTTGAAATATTGGCACTATAAAAAGTTAAGGAAGTCAGTGAATTTTGACAGATACGGATATGGGCTCTTGATGAAAAACTTTTCACTGGGTTTAAATATTGTCTTCAATATAGTGAGATTCTCTTCAAAAGTAATGTTTAATAATCAAGGCGACTTTCGTAGCGACAGAATTTTCCGAATTAAACTTTTCCGTAGACCGAGAATAAGGACTTTATGTTTTTTAATTATATTTGCTAAAAAACTCGCCCCAAATCGGCAAAAGGCCGACAAATGGAGAAATTATATTTTGAATTTTATTTTCTCGGAAAATAAGCCCAACATCGGCCAAAGGCCGATAAAGGGGGATAATACAATTTGAATTTAATTTTTTTGAAAAATGATCCCCAAATCGGCAAAAGGCCCATAAAGGGGATATTATTTTTTTAATTTAATTTTGTTGAAAAATAATCCCCGAATCGGCCGAAGGCCGACAAATGAAGAAATCATACTTTGAATTCAATTTTCTTGAAAAATGAGCCGCATATCGATCGAAGGCCGATAAAGGGGAATATTATATTTTTATTTTAATTTTCTTGAAAAATAATACCCAAATCGGCCGAAGGCCCATAAAGGGGATATTATATTTCTGATTTAATTTTGTTGGAAAATAATCCCCAAATCGGCCGATAAATATAGATATTTTATTTTGAATTTTCTTGAAAAATGAGCTCCAAATCGGCTGAAGACAAATAAAGGGGGATAATATATTTTAAATTTAATTTTGTTGAAAAATAATCCTCAAAACGTCCGAAGGCCGACAAATTTTCTTGAAAAATGAGCCCCAAATCGGCCAAACGCCGATAAAGAGGGATAATATAATTTCAATTTAATTATGTTGAAAAATAATCCTCAAATCGGCCGGAGAGCGATTCTATGTTTTAAATTTGTTAAAAAAATGATCCCAAAATCGGCCGAAGGCCGATGAATGGAGATATTATACTTTGAATTTAATATTATTGAAACATTCTCCCCGAATCGGCCGAAGGCCGATAAAGGGCGATTTTATGTTTTAAATTTGTTAAAAAATGATTTCAAAATCGGCCGAAAGCCGATAAAGGGGGACAATATATTTCAAATTTTGTTAAGAAATAATCCCCAAAACGTCTGAAGGTCCACAAATGAAGAAATTATATTTTGAATTTTATTTTCTTGAAAAATGAGCCCAAAATCGGCCGAAAGTCGATCAAGGAGGATATTATATTTTGGATTTGATTGTTTCGAAAAATGATCCCCAAATCGGCCAAAGGCCGATAAATGAGAAAATTATACTTTGAATTTAGTTTTCTTGAAAAATGGGCCCCATATCGATCGAAAACCGATACAAGGGGACACCCGACAATGTCTGAAGTTTATTAATATCGTCTTTAAAAAAATTCTATAGTCGGGTTAAGTTGGAAATTGATGCACAGTGAAAAGTGGTTTTTTGCATTTTTACCTATAGTTTGTTATGTTTAGAAAATAAAAATGTGAATGTTTGTAAGAATGAACACTTTTGTTGAAAATAAAAAATAAAAAAATTAATTTCCACATTTCTTATTTACATATATTGCTTTGAAAAAATGTACCAATCTGCTGGACTTATGCCACCCCCTTAAGACACTCTTGTCTAATTTTTCGATTGTTATCTGTTTTTTGTATCCTCGATTTGCCTTATTAATATCAACAAACGCAGCAGCCATCTTTTTTTGATTAAAATTATTTTCAAATATATAAAAAAAATTTGAGCAATTTTAGTGCAAAACTAAAGAAATATAAGACTATATTTACCAAAGATTTCAGTTTTCTCTCGCGTCACCCTAAAGCTCTGCGAATATAATTCATTTCTCGTATGAAATTAAAAACTTTCTCTTAAAAATCAGTTTTTTAATCTGACATTTATCATATATTTGATATAATCATATAATAATTTATTCTGAAGCTTTAAAAACAAAGTTAAATCGTTTTCGAAAACATTTTGTGTTTTATACATTACTACTTATAAAAATATTATTGGTCTCAAGGGGGAGGCATTATTGCCGAAAGTTTTTCGACAAAAAATTTCGGCGATATCAGCAAATTTGACGATTTGGGCACATTCAGCGATATGGAACAAAAATAAGATTTTTTATACAAAGATGAAAAACTCACCTATGGGGTCATCTCAATCGTAGGCCCATCTACGTTTTGGGGCCATCTAAGTTTTTGGGCCAACTCACCTATGGGGGCCAAGTCAACCTTGGGGCCATCTCAACCATAGAGCCATCTCAGTTTTGGGGCCATCTAAGTTCTGGGGTCAACTCACCTATGGGGGCCAAGTAAACCGTGGGCCATCTCAACCATGGCGTATCTAAGTTTTGGGACCAACTGAAAATGAGGCCAACTCACCTATAGGGGCCAACTCAACCATGAGGCCATCTCAACCGTGGGGCCATCTATGTTTTGGGGCCAACTCACCTATTGGGGCCACGTCAACCGTGGGGCCATCTCAACCATGGGGCCATCTAAGTTTTGGGGTCAACTGAGGCCAACTCTCCTCAATAATTCTAGGTTGAATTTTCAAAAAATACTGATTAATGCCAGTTTCGAACTCCGGGCCGTCGGATTTGCAGTCAAGTGTCAAACCGCTGCACCACTGTCGCTCTTACATGATCACAATAAAACGATTATTAAAAATAGTCAGAAATGTGCATATAAGTTATTCTTCGAAATTTGACAGGTTTCCTGGTGATTTATTAAATTTTTTTGTTAATTGAACAGTTTTCATCAAGACCTAATTGTAAGTATTTCCACAAAAATTTTCAAGATCTATACTAGAACCCAAAATTTATTTTGTCGTTCCTACCTTAGGCTAACCATTTGTTGATAAAGTTATAATATTAAGGGGGTAGGGTGTTCGTAGATTTTTGAGCCCCTTAATAGAATTAATTTATGATAAATTAATATCGGTTATGACTAAAGTTGACCCAAGGAATTCTGCGTGTAAGGTGTTGAGGCAATCATTTTCTTGTAGCAAAAACAATCGGGCGGTGATAGATGCGCGAAACAAAAATGGCGGTTAGATTATCAAAATTCGAATATTGTGTATATGGCTTTAAATCCCGTCCATATAACCGGTGGGGTGTGTGGTGGGGTAGGTGTAGCTACGCAGTATGAGGAAGTGTAGTGTTGGGTGGGATGTTGGTGGGGGGTGGGGTGGGGGTTGGGTGGTGGTGGGGGGGGGGTGATGGTGAGGTGGAGGGCCGCGGGATCCAGGAGGGGGAGGGGGGGACGGGGGGGGGTGGGTGTGGCGGAGGTGGGAGGCAGTAAGGGGATTGGATCGGGAAATGTCTTAAGCGGGGAGATATGTCTAGAAATTTCGATTTTTTTACGCAAAAATGTTCAACCTAATTATCGAATTTGACGCTGCATTGCGTTTTAACATTTTGCATTAGCTTAAGGCAACTTTTGACTCAGTGAAATATTCAGCTTCAATTTTCGGTGGTACTTTTTGTCCAAATCCAGACGAATTTTTTTTTCGGACTTTTCCATTTTCCGGTTTCCACTTTCATTCTTTTTCCTAGAATTCTAGAATTTTATTTCAAAAATTCCTTCCTCATCACTTTCTACGCATCTATATTCTTATCTACCTTAGTTCGAAAAAAAATGGCTCATTCTAACATTTCGTCTAAAGAACGATAGAGTTTGAAGTCGAAAAAACTGTGCAAATCGTTCAGTGAGATCTTAGCAAAAAAAAAAGTCAAATCGAAAAATATTCCGTCTTCATGCGACTTTTTGGTTTCTCATTATTCGCGTACTGTTGTGTGGATTTTGAGACGCTTTGTTAGTGGGGTCTAAAAGAAGAATGATTTAAAAAAGCCGTTTAAGTGCTCTAGAATGGGACTCACCACCTGGTCTGGCTGGTGCATGTTACAAGAGTGGACTTGAGATGTTGTAATTCGTTTAGACGGAAGCTAGATCTACAAACGAGATCATCCTCAGAATTTTTTACAACTGCCTAGATTGTTCTCTGAGGCGTGATTGAAAGTACCAGATTACGACACCTACCCCCTTAAAGTGGCTTTTACGCTCGCTTCTAACTCTAGCTATAATTCATTAAAATATATTCTTAGAACTTTGGTTATTTCGAGAAATGTGAGCCAGAATATCATACCCTCAAACAATCCTGTTTATTGGTATGTGAAGAAGGATTTCAATTGTCAAAACCAAAATACAATCGAATAAAATGCAATTATAATGCGAAAAAGAATAAGTCCGTTTGGAAATCTTTCAAAACTACTTGTGTTGAAAAGGGTGAGTTTTACTAAAATTAAAAAATAATTTTAATTCCGCCGATAATTCCGGTTTAATTTTGTGAACGAAATCATGAAAAACTATGAGTACCCAAATTTTTCTTCAATTTTATTTTTGTTGTCATTTTTATGTATATTCATGTACAGGGTGTAATATTTTTNCCTTCTTTTTTCCAAATTGGAGAGCGATGAGAACGCTAATGTGAACGGTTAATTTCGGCAAAAACCTACGTCTTTCTCAGATTCAACCAATAAAAACGTCGGGAATCAAGTCTATCCAATTTAGAAAAAGAAGGGGAAAACCTTACACCCTGTATATGCTGAACAAAACAAATTTTTTGTTGAGTTAATTCATTTTTCAAACAGATACGTTAGAATTTTTTATTATGACTTGACCTGATGCTTAAATGTTTAGGCAAAAAAAGGTTGTAGGTGTCGTTTATAAGGCTGATGTTTGTAGTTCTTGCACGCGTTTTCTAGCTGATCTTGATGAGCTGTTACTGCACAAACCGGCTCAACTTAAAAAATAAGTGTGCAAGGTCAATTCAGCACTAATTTTATTTTGATAAAAGCCAACGGACGCGTCGCGACGCCCACACGAGAACCTGAAAATTTATATATATTGATCTATAGGAGTAAAAACTTTTAAATCAGTACTTTTGTATCAGATCACAGTAAGTGCTGAAATGACCTTGAAGGCTGGTACCTTAAGTTGAGCACGTTTTTGCGACATAACTTTTGTCAGTTTACCAAGAAAACACGTCGAAAAACTTATGAGCGACACCCACACCTTAAAGGAGGTTAGGATGACTGATTTGACATATTCAAGGTAATATACTGAGAACTAAAAGCCTATGAGAAAACCGAAAATGCGACAAAAATTTTTTTCGGGAATATTTCCCAATTTTAATTTTCCATGTCAGTTTTAAGACATTCTCTTGTAGTCATTTTTCTTTATCTGATAAAATAAAATAACATTTAATGATTTTACCTGTTATAATATCAGTGATATTTAAACCCCCAGAAAATTAAATTAAAGACAATTTTTGATCACAGATAACTACAATTTATGATATGTTGCGCTTTAAATGCCATTTATCCATGGCTTTTAATGATTGACATAAAAGTTGTTAAATTTTGATAGTCGCGACTCTATTATAGAGACTTTGATAATAACTTCATTAAAAAACGTCTAAAAATATCAAGCGTACAAATAAAACCAATTTATCATCAGCTGACAACTTTATTTTAGATGTGGAGCTTGCCGACCTGGTATCAACATTGGTTAAGACCGTAGCAACATTGGTTAAGACCGGAGCAACATTAGTTAAGACATTGGAACAAGATCGAGAAACCGAAGGTAAAATTTTATCCGATTGGAGTAATTTGATCACTCCTCCGAGTATCAAAACCATTTGGGAACACAAAATAAAATAAAAACGGCAGAGGAAAAATTGAGGAATTCTGTATTAAAATCATTGAAAATCTTTGAAATTCAATCGCAAAAAATATCACTTCGAAAATTTAACGACTTGCCGTTAACAAATATTTTTAGTGCTCTTATATCAGTTTAACCGTTTTTTGCCAATTTTAGTGCCGGTTGTAAGTTTGATGAATAAAACGGAACCTGGTGTTCTACGCACGGTTTTTGTGGTCAATAAAAACCAAAATTAATTTCTCTATCTTAAAAAACTCAGAGAAGAGATACATTTTGAAGTAAAAATATAATCAATTTCGAAAGCTCTTTCTTATTGGTCAGCTAATCAGCTGAAATATGATTTGCGAAAGCAATATTTTTTTTCGACCGACACTTAAACCGATACGTGAATGTTTTCTTATTATTTCATTCAATCGACTCTGAAAACCATGTTTTTGGCCATAAAATGACACCTATTCTTTTTTCAGATCATATGGATTACCGGACCTCAGAGTATAAATCCTAAATATTTGAATGATACAAACAACGCAAGATATTAGCACCCAATCAAAACCCTTGATTGCGGAATTGGCCGATTTAATTGGTCAGGTTGAGAAAGGATCAACCAATCAAATGCTCAGATTTTGCATTTTCAAATATTTAGGATTTGTACTCTGAGGTCCGGTAATCCATATCCTTTTCCCAACCTAAGTTCATCTTAAAAATACATACTTTCGCTATAGCGCGCGTTCGAAGACCACTCATGTTGCCTAAGTGATTGTTTTAGTGATTGTTTAAAGGGGTTTTATAGGCAAAATGGACTTTTTGAATTG
>SCLH01000300.1:71461-98688 GCA_004367855.1 Oikopleura vanhoeffeni | reverse complement strand
ATTCGAACACGCGCTATAAAGATAGTAAGCATTTTTGAAATGAACTTAGCTTGGGAAAACGATATATAATATATTTTATATAAACTTCAAAGAGACCACGCCAAACAAGTACTTTTGTTGTCGGTTTCACGCTTAATGTATATACAAGAAAGATATAAAACCACCGGAAATGAAATATTTGGGTCGATGGGCGTCAATTCAGAGTCAAAGTTAGTCGCACTGATAGTCACTTTCGCCGGAAAAGACGGTTTAAAATTTTCTGTTTTTCAAATTGAAAAGTAAATCTACGTTAAAAGGGTGTTGGTACATTTTGACAGATACGAATATGGGCTTTTGATGTCAAACTTTTTACCGGGTTTATACATTGTATATTCTTTTGGACGATTTGAAATAAGAAATTTCAAAACTCAAAAATGGGTATCGATGTTTTTAACCTATCTTGTAGAGAATTGTTTCTAGTCATTTAACGACATCGGATTTTGTTTGTTCAAAAATAAGGGATTTTTCGTTCAATTTTTTGAGATTTCACAAGTTGTCCCCAACCCGGTTCTGGAGAAGCTGTATGAAGTGCTAGTAGGCTGTTTTTTTGGCCAGTGAAAATTATATTTCACGACAAATATTTGACCTTAAATAACCCGTCAAAGTTCAAGGTCAATTTCAGTTCATCGGATAGACTTGCAAGTACCCTCAAAAGAACCAGAAGGGTCAACTTTCTGATGAGCGTATTAGAAATTATATACCGTAAGATCGCTAGAGAGCCAAAACTGGACTTAAGATTGACCTTGCGTGTTGACCAGTTCTCGCACTCTAGCAACCTTACGGTATATAATTGAGCCATAGTTTCGAATACGCTCATCAGAAAGTAGACCCTTCCGGTTCTTTTGAAGGTACTGGCAAGTCTATCCGATGAACTTGAAATTGACCTTGAACTTTGACGGTTTATTTGAGGTCAAATATTGGTCGCCGACCCTCAAGCAAAAAACGGCTAACCGAAAGACGCTTAATTTTCACTGGCCAAAAAATCAGCCTTCTAGGACTTCATACGGCTTCTCCAGGACCGGGTTTGGGACTACCTGTAAAATCTCAAGAAATTGACCGAAAAATCCATTTTTTGTGAAAATTTTTGAAGAACAAAAAAAATCTTACATCTTAAAATGACCAGAAAAAAATCTCTACAAGATAGGTTAAAAACATCGATACCCATTTTTGAGTTTTGAAATTTCTTATTTCAAATCTCAATATACCTTTAAAGTAAATTACTTTAAGTAATGTTTCATAATTCAGGCAACATTTGTAACTAAAGAATTTTCGAATTATTGCTCTTTAAGATTATTAATCAAAAATAAAGAAATTTTGTGTCACTTAAACTTTCCAAATTGTTAAACCGTCTCGACCACTAAATTTAATTTATTTTATTTATCTCATGAAAAAAAATATTTCTTACGATGTGCCAAAATTTCTCTTTATTTTCGATTTTCGGGAATATAAAATTTTCGAGTTTGACGTAGAAATAGTATAAAACCAAAAAATAAATTGAATTCGGTAGTCAAGACTATTTTTTCCGGTTTCTTATTAACAAAATTATTTTACCTCAATTTTGACACCTTCAACCGAAATCTCCCGTTTTCTAAATGCGTTTTTAAAAAGCGATTTATTTAGTAAAAAATTATAGATCTAAAAAAATCAGATTTCACGTTGTAAAGATGGCATCTTACATTTAAAAATCATTTGGTTTGAAAATTCTGAAGTGACAAAAAGTTTACGATCGTGAGAAAAAAATTAAAAAAGTGCAAATCTGTCAAAATGCACCGACCGCCGCGGCCGTAAGGGTTTCGTAAGGGTTCCGTAAGGGCGCGCCGTAAGGGTTTCGGACCGAAACTTTCGGTGCTTAGAGACAGATTTGCACTTTTTAGTTTTTTTTTTGTCTTGATGGTAAACTTTTTGTGTCTTTGGAATTTTTGAATAAATAAATTTTCAAGTAAAAGGTGCTTTAAGTTTACTATTTATACAGCATGACTACTTCATGTAGTCTTATTTTTTTCAGATCTGAAATTTCTTCTTTGTAAATCGTCTTTTAAAAATACACTAAAAAATGAGAGATTTTGGTTGAAGGTTAATTTATTCAATTTTTTTATGAGATATCGGAAAAACGGTCGCAACCATCAAATTAAATAAATTTTATTTTTTTTCAAACGATTTCTGCGTCGAAATCTAGAATTTTGAATGTCCAAAAATTTGAAAAAAAATAAATTTTGACACATCGAGAGAAATATTTTTTTTCATTGGATGAATGAAATAAATTGAATTTAGTGATCGAGACAGCTTAAAAATTTTTCAAGTGTAAGTGAAATAATTTCTTCTTTAATTTTTGATTAAAGAGGACTTCAACCGATTTATACTAAACCGTAGTTTCGTAGCAAAAATTATCATTTTTTGAGTATAAACAAGAGCCTCAGAACAAAACAAGGACATTTTTGAAAAAAAAGTGCTATTCTCAATATTTTTATTCGGTGATTTCAGAAAAATTAGTTTGAACAATTTTGAACAAGAAATGTGCGAAGTGATTCCAAATATTTTCGACCAAAAATCAGAAACAAATGTCATATAATTGTTCAAAAAGCATGTTAAAAATATGTGGTTACTTACGCGGAAATTAAAAATGGCCATCTTCAACCCTTGTTAGCATATACAAAAAAGTTCCGCCAAGGCACCAGAGCCTCAATTGTGGCTCTACTTTGAATTTTGTTTAGAGAAAGCTTAATGCAGTTAAAATTTCAAGTTTTTCTGCATAATAAAGTTGAAAGGTAAAATTTTTGCATCCGACATTTTATATTCTAGAATTTTAATTTTAAGTCCTAGAAAAAATAGAGAGAAAAGCAAGGTTTACCATATTACGTGATACACGCCCACAGTTGTGTTCACAAGTTACATTTCTCTCGGAAACGATGCACAAGTATCTGGCTAACGTTATTTTTGCCTTTAAAGGCAGATTATTACATTTTTTTCTATCATTTTCAAGTTAATATGGTAATGAAGTACAACTGTTGACAATTTATGATTGCTTAAATGTACTTTGAAAATAATTAAATTTTTTTATGGGCTACTTGAAGTTAGAAATTTAAAATTTTTACTTCCGAAATAAATTATCTGCCCATGGATATCAATAAACTCTTATTTTACCTGTTATGCATGCAAAAACTTTTTGCTAAAAACTGGCTGATTTTACCGTGTCAGTTTCAAGTAGCGAAGACACAAAAATTGAAATGAAGACGTTTTGAGTGAAACAAAAAACAGGGTTTTGTTAACAAAATCGATATTTTGATAACGTAACAATAGGAGTAAAGTCCTTGTATTCTCTACGTCTGTAGGGAATGTATAGGCTATACTTCTATAAGTTAAGACTCCTAAGTCTCCTTAGATAATGTTCCTGAGTGAACTTCTTCTATAGTTTGCTTCAGATGCTTATCCTGCGATGCTAGACACAACATTTTTTTTAATTGATATACGTAACCTATTTATTCAGTTATTTAAACAGTCTTCTAAATCTATCTCTGTACTTACCCAAATAGTATAATATCTCGTGTGCCGAGTTTATCTTTGTATTTGGATGAATACAAAGTTGATTGCCCTACTCGCCTCTTATTGGCCGGTAAGCAATCTTAGCATCTAGTGTAGTACTTTCACTTATGTAAGGCTCGTACACTAGCATACACGACACCACCAACCTCTCTGAGTTCAGCGACTTGTTGGATTCTATACCTCAAGTCAGCGACTCGTAAAGTTAGCGACTCGGTCGATAGACTAGATCGATAACTCGATAAACTAATCCAACGACTCGTTGGGTTAACAACCCTCTGAGAATAACCTCGTGTATCCTACATAGTTCTGCTCATTACGTAAACAGCTTTAGTTTCAAGTAGCGAAGAAAACTTCGATGCATATCGAAATTTTGGTTTGAGACCATTTTTTTTGCATTTTAGTAGATAAAAATTTAGGGCGCCCGTAATGCCATTTTCTAAAGTTCTAAAATTCTTGCACGTATATTTTATAGCTATTTTTTCATGAAATTTAATTTCACATTCGATGCATATCGAAATTTTGGTTTGGGACCATTTTGTTGCATTTTAGTAGATCAAAATTTAGGGCACCCGTGATGCCACTTTCTAAAGTTTAAAATTCTTGCAGGAATATTTCATAGCTATTTTTTCATGAAAATTTTATTTGAGACCATTTTTTTGCATTTTAGCAGGTCGAATCTAGGGCACTTCGTGATGACCATATCAAACCTACGCGAATTGGTGCGTCATCAGTTCACGCTAGATTAATTTTGTTTGATTACACAAAGAGAAGGGTTTTCATTTCAACACAAATGTCTTCGCCACTTCAAACTCACGCCGTACATTTGTTGTTTATGTCTCGCTCTGAAATAATTTTTCAGGAAGTGAAACATAGGCAAAAAATCCTAATAAATCAACATCCCGTGATACTGGAACCAAACATTTGAAAAAATTTCAATTATTTTTTGTGAACCGAATCAAAATTCTTTATAATGTGTTTGAAAGAAATTATTCTACGATCCCGTTTTTTGCTTTTTATGAATGATTTCAGGTATGCTTGAGCCACAATTGTGGCTCCGTGCTCACAAGGGTTAAAAGTGTTTCTCGTTGAATTGTTACAAAAAATGACCGAAAGATGAGCAAATTTTTTCATAATTTTTGGAACTTTTTTCTTAAATTTCTCCAAATTTGACGAATTCGAAAACTTAAATTTGAAATCAGAAAAAAACAATAATACGAAAGTTCAAAAGTAACAAAAATTGTCTTAATTATAAAATATTGCTTGGATGATATATATTTTGAGTGGAATATATATACCCAGCTAAAAGTTGTTTATCAAGAGCCCATATCCGGATCTGTCTCTAAGCACTGACGTCCTCAAGGGCCTCGGTGCATTTTGACAGATTTGCACCTATTCGATTTTTTTCACTTGATGTGCCACTTTAAAATTTTCGGATAAAAACATTTTCGAACAAAAGTTGCCACTTCTGAGCTTACTTCGTATAATTTGATTTTCTTCAGATCGATTATTCTTAGTTTATAAATCGTTTTTTGAAAAAACACTAAAAAACGCACGTTTGCTATCGAAGGTATCTAAATTACAGTAAAATTTATTTTTTATTATTTATTAATTAGAAGCCTTTGAAAACGGTCCTGACCACCGTTTAAAATGTATAAAATTGGTTTGCATACGATTTCTACGTCAAAATCTAAAATTTTGAAAAAAACGAAATTCCAGCACATCGGAAAAAATATTTTTTCTCATGAGGTGAATAAAATATATTTAAAACGGTGGTCAGGACGACTTATTTATTTGGCAAGTTTAAGTGAAATAAAAATTCTTAAATTCTTGATTAAAGAGGTCTTCGATGGATTTCTCCCAAACTGTAGTTTCATCCAAAAAATTATGATTAAGAGAATGAACAAGAGCAGAGAAACAGAACGATGACATATTTAAAAGCAATAAAGGTGTCATTACCAATATTTTTAGCCAGTGATTTCAAAAAAATTAGTTCGAAAAATTTAGAACCAGAAATGAGGAGAAATTTCAAAATATTTCCAAATAGTTTCGACCAAAAATTCCAACAAAGTGTCATATGATTTTTCAAAAAGCATAGAAAAAATCTGTGGTAACTTACGCGAAAAGTGAAAGTCGCTATTTTGAAAAGTGTTTTTCGTTGATTTGAGACCAACAATGAAAAAATATTTGAAGAAAAAATAATGCATTTTTTATTGATGTTCGGAACTTTCTTCAAGATAATTTCATAATTTGTCGAATTCAAAAACTTTAATTCAAACTCAAAATTTTCTAAAAAAGAAATATTTCGAAAATTCGGTAGTTAAAAAAGTTACCTGGATTATGAAACAAGACTTTGATTGTATATTGAAAGAAATATATAATCTCAGTAAAAAGTTTTTCTTCAAGAGCCCATATCCGTATTTGTATCTGACCACCGACGTCCTTAAAAACTGTGGACTTGATTTTATTCAAAATCACAGAATTGAAAGTTTTTACAAAACATAACTCAGAAAATTTTCAATTTTATTTTGACTACAGCTTTTGGGGCCAGACGAACGGCGTTTCTGATTTAAAACGTATTTAAAAATCAATATTTCAGGTCTTAAATTGTCACCAACCGAGCGCCTCTAAAAGAAATTTTAACATGAAGAATTAATGCTGATAAGTTTTGTTTTGCAAATAAAGCCAAGCGGTATGACTTCAGCTATAGCATATATTCGTTATTTATCAAGTTCAAACTTCATATTTTTGAGCTAATCTTCGTGTTTTAAGAAATTCGACAAGAAAGATTTGAAACGAAACTTCTCAGAATAATAACTGAGCAACATAAAGAAATCGAGCAAATATCAGGTAAATGTTTAGTTTTTGTTTTGATGCACCATATTAACTCACTAACATATTCGCATTAGATAATTGCCAATTTCAGATCAAGTGATAAGTAGGGAATCCATACGAGACCCAAGTATCCAATTTTTTCTCGCAAATTATTGAATTTTTCAAATATCATTTTTATTAACAAACAGGATAATTTATGTAAGCAAAAGTAAAAAACACTTAATGGATACCTATTCAATCAATACATAATGAATT
The DNA here is from genome assembly GCA_004367855.1 of Oikopleura vanhoeffeni. NCBI lineage: Eukaryota > Metazoa > Chordata > Appendicularia > Copelata > Oikopleuridae > Oikopleura > Oikopleura vanhoeffeni. Next base: position 92,022 of record SCLH01000300.1, on the reverse strand, counting down.
TTATAACTTTTTCAATATAATGAAATTTATTCGCCTGAGGATGCAATTTGTTCGTCCAGACATATCAGAGATTTATTACCGACGACCAATCCCTTAACCACATCAGACCGTGAGATCTGGTTATGTTTTATAATCAAATTTATGTTTAATAATATTAACAGAGATTAAGAAACAAATTACTTTACTGGGAACGGGCCTGAAACGGGAAACATGTATTGAAAAGAATCGGAGAGGTCGACATTTTAGCAACATATGAGCAACTTTAAGTTAATAATGTACTAAACGGTCACTAGAGAGCAAAAAATGGTTACATTTTTGACATTTTACAGGGGATTGTTGCTCTCTGGCGACCGTTCAGTAGATATTTGACTAATAGTTGCTAATAGATGCGCCCAATATTTTGATGAACAACTTAACCTTTTATAAAATGGTATTTTAGGGTGTCCTTGCAGTACTTATGATAAGTGCCCGGAAGAACCAACATCGACCACTGTTTCTACAACTACAACAACCAAATCAACAACCAAACCAACAACAAATACAACAACCACCGTCAACAACGGTTTGTTTAATTTTGGTAAGTTAGAACTGTTTTAAAAATTTTAAAGATCGCCATTTTTTTCTATCCGTCAAAAATATTTAATGTGCTATTTTTATGTACTGCAACAATTAATTTAGCTAAATATTCTTTTAACTATTATCAAATTGTAGCACTTGGTCTACTACCACGAATCAGTTTTCGAAATTGTCTGTCATTTTTGCTCAAAATGTTTTGAAAAAAAATTAAATTTCAAAATCTTATTTACACTTTGAATTATATTTTCTTATGTGCTACTTTTATTCATGACTCAAAAATTTTTTGCGAAAGACTGCCAGTTCTATATAACTACATGTACTGTATATAACTATGATACACATATTTGATATGAATCGGGTTGTTTTTCAATTTGTTGAAAAAAGTTTCTGATATAGAATAAGTGTCACGTGAGCAATCTCTCATATTCCAGAAAAAAGTTCATTTCCTTTTGTGGTTAATTTTTACTAAAAATAAAGCCTCAATTTTGTATCAAAACCGATATGCAAATGCGACTATTTTCATCGATAAGTTTTTTTGTGGGCTTTTTACCAAGATATTGCTATAAAAGTTGCGTGGGCGTTAAACCTTTCTTATAAACAAATTAAATGTATACAACTAAATAGGGTGCGTTGATAGTAACAACTTTGTCAGAAGAGACACTTTTATTATTGATTGTACGGTCCGCGGCGATCCGCTGCTAAACTATTACTCATCGTCTCTTTATCAATTTTGTCAGAAAGGCAAAATCTGAGCCAATCAGAGACGCGTTTTCAACCATCGCTTCGAGCGGTGGGCCCCGAGTAGATAGAAGTCAATCCAAACAAAAAATTTCCAAAACATTAAAAGCAGATTCTAGAAATTTTCGTTACAAATAATGAATATTTACCACCTACAAGTTTATCGATGGTTAAAGATAGGCTTTTTAAAAAAATCAACAAAAAAATTATCGCTGAAAATTGTATACGGTATACCATCGGATAGTATACCGGCCCCCACCTTAAAATTTGAGATCATTGAAATTTTTTTATCATTTAAAATAGCTCGAATAAGGCTTAATTTATAATTTTAACTTATAAATGCGCCAAGGAGTTAAAATATGAAATCTCAATAAAAATGTTTAAATGAAATCCAACAATATAATATTAAGGAGATATAAACTACGATGTTTTACCTTCTACATTGCGATCTTTGGGATTCAGAGAATATTTTTCGGCATTATCTGGTAAAGGAAGTATTAAAGATGGCATGAAGCCACCACTAGGAGCGGTAGAAGTGTTTATGGGATGCGGAGAAGTCAACTCCAACGTCCTCAAAATGGGAGCTGTTGCTACTCCGGCCGAACTGTTTGACCAAAGAAAATATCCCTGGGAGGTAGAAACCGATGCAAAAGCAGTTAGAAATTATTATGCTTACTACACCACCGGTTGGATTCCGGAACCGATTGGATTTAGTAAAACATCAACCATCAAATTATATTGGCCAGATTTTTATGATTTGTCAGACAAATCAAAATTAAGTGCGTACACAACACACAGTGAATACAATTTATGGAGATGTGGATCTGCTAACGCATCTTCCTATACTGATTTCACTTCATCTTTCAAAATAGTTTTTTACTCCAGATGATTCATTCTGTGCTTTATTTAGATGACAATAAAATTTTTTTAGCTAAACTGACGTTTTGACTCTAGAAGCAATGCATCTCAAGATCACACAGGCACCCGTACGGCTCTGCGCAACGGGATCAAAATTTGCAAATCAACAATAACTTTTTGCAGTAAAATAGTCAATTTATTTTTATTTACAAAAAATGAGCAGCTCGCTTTAAAGGGTTTTTGAAAAATTCTTGAATTTTTTTTTCAGAATCATCAAAAAACAGTATTTTGACCCTATTTTGAGAGTCTTAAGGGAGTGGGTGTCGCAAATTTGAGCCGCTTCCAAGGTCATTTCCCGATCACTTAAATTGCGTTTTCAATTGTGCTCAGAAGAAGGTTTCACAGTTTTATCTTCATCAAGGTTCGAGGACAAAATGTTATTCTTCACAATTTTATGTCCATTTTATTTACGCGCTTTGAAACAGTCACCTTTTATAAAGGTGTCGGTGCTTGGCGGAACTTTTTTTTTCTGTGCTCACACGGGTTAAGGGGGTGTTGGACTCTGATTTTAAAAGGCCATAAGGACATTTAAAATTTATTGGGGATGGTTAAAAAGTTACATTTTTTTTTATTCTTTTTAGGATTTTTTTCAATTGAAGTTAAAAATATTGTCCAAATATTGTAAAATAACTTCAAATATAACTTGACGTAAGATTATACATTCAACTGTTCTGATCAGGAGGTTTTCACTATCTTTCTTTTGAGCCTACCTTGAAAAAATCGAAGCACATTTTTTTTGGAAATTATTTCACGTGACCTTAAAAATACGTTTTTCGATTCTATGAGATATATTGAACTGAACTAGCACTTAAAATTTATTAAGCATTTCAGCGAGGAATACTTTGGTAAAAATTAAGGCAACTTTTGAATTTTTTACTTCGGAGGAATAGATTTAACGCAGTTCTAAATATTGTCAAAAAACTTCGGCTTATTTTTTGCTTTTCTAAGAATTGTTAATTCATTCTCTTAAAAAAAAGCTTGTGGTTAAATTTCGGTATGGCTATCTTCACGTCATCTGTGAATATCAGGCTAATTTTGGAAATATCCGTCTGGAGGAGATAGATTTTGAAGTTACCAAAAGGTCTTCTTTGTAACGATACTGTGACTATCAGTGAAATCTCAAAAAAAATAAATAATCTGAATTCACAAGTTTCGGCGAGATAAAGGATATATCTACAAATCAGTATTTTCGGTTTTTACTCATACCTCTTAGTCTTAAAGCATTATCTTTTAAAAGATATCCCTTTATTTCACACTTTGGTTAATATCCCGGGCCCTACTACTGACAAACACACCTACGTTTGCTATCACGGCCGGTATTTACAAAGTGTGATAAAGGATATATCACATAGGAATATGTCAAATCCGAGTCCCACAGCCCTTGATAAAAGAAATACAATCCAATCGGGCGGTTGGCACCGCTAAAAGCGTTGGAAAAATCGCGTCTCTGATCGGTTCTGATTGGATTTCCTTACAAAATTAATTGAAACGATGGACTTATTAGTTTGCGACAAATGGTGCTGCGCCCGAGTTTGATCGAATATAATTATTCCCTATTTTTCACACTTCTGTTTAATATCCCGGCCTTTTATACTTAAAACACCACTACGTTCCTAATGAGGGCCGGGGATATGAAAAGTGTGACAATAGGGGATTTTATTCGTTGATTTATCAGTCAAAGATGGATTTAAACTGTGGTTTCTTCCAAAGACCACAATTCTTGAAATGGTTCAAATTGTCGTTGTGAGACAAGTTCTCTTCGTGTTATCCAAATTCTATGACACAAATATTCTTCAAATCAAAGTTTTATTTTAGAATAAATCTTTCTAAATCATTTTATTTCGTTTTACCAAAAAGGTTCTTACGACCATTAATAATCCAAACGTTCTGACAGTTACTCAAACGTCTGACAGTTACTCAAACATCCTGACTGAAGTCTCAAGAATATACATTTTCAATTTTGACCCCACTGTGATGTAAAGCAAAATAAAAAAAATTTATTATTTTTGCGATTATAGCGTCACAGGCATAAAATTCGATCCCGAAGATCTATTCAAAAATAAGATCAGTTTGAAAAAATCCATAAATTGGAACAATACCTTGAGTTTCAAGTAGCGTCGAAGCAAATCCGCGTAGCGTCGCACGTTGCTCCAATTTATGCTGAAGCAAATACTAAATCTGCTATTGGGGCTTCAGAGACCCAGGATTGATTATAAGTGCAAATTTTCAAAAAGATATAGAATTGCCCGGGATTAAGTGATCATTTTTACAAAAAATAGGATTTGAAAAATCTGATCTAGCCAAATGACATTTTTTTATCGGGTTCGCAATATCGCCTCGACGCCACTTGTAATGATGCAGGTAATTAATGAGTCATAAACGGAAGAGAATGTAATTTTTTTTGGTTTTCTATAAGTTCGTAGACTTCATTCAGTTTAGGAGGAGGCCTCTCTCAGGACCGTCCGATTTGAAAAAGGAGCGATTAGGCGGCGATTAGTCGTGCGACTTATTCAGCCATATGGGAAATATCCGACTCGAAATGTCGGGGCAACGTTGGTGTTAGTTGGTTAGCACGCTTTAGAATCATGACGTCGTTTTAATGATAGAGCCCCGGCTTGTCTACCACGATTTTCAGGGAATTATGCCTTACCGACCACCCCTTAATTAAGGGTTACATTAATATGGGTTTTACAATTGCGGTTATTTTATAAAAATGATTTCACAGTGTTTTGATAATTTCTATACATTGATTTAGTTCGTCGTCGTTGATGACCAGTGGGGGCGCAAATTCGACGAAATATCGCCGTGCGTAGGTTTAGCTAAAATCCATTGTCTCGCAGTCTATCACCATAATCCAGCACAAATGGCTCCTGATGACAATAGCGTTTCAAAAGTCCTTTTTCGCGGACCAATGAAACCATTTTCTTTCGGAAGATTATTATCTTACCTTATTGGGCCCCGTACGGTGACCGTGGTATTATTAAGATGCTATTTGCTTCTACAGTTATTAAACGCTTGCCTCAGCTAAAATTTTTGTTTATTGTCTTCTCTTCGAACATATAAAGATCTAAATGAAGTGAACAGAATTAATATCTGAAGTAAAAAACTATTTTGAAAGATGAAATAGAAATCAACTGAATATCAGTTAGCAGATCCACATCTCCATAAATGGGAGCCAGCACTGAATGTGTTGTGAAACGCCGCACACTTAATTTTGATTCATCTGACAAATATTAGAATCTTTAAAAGTTAATTTGATCGTTGATGTTTTTACTAATCCAGTTTACTTTCATATCCTCTGATTCACACTTTTGTTAAGTAGTGTTTTTAAGTATAGGGCGGGATTTAACAAAAGTGGAATTAAGGGGATATTATCAGTGCTGTAGTAGTAAGCATAATAGTTTCTAACTTGCTTTTGCATCAGTTTCTTCTTTTTTACGGGATATTCTTTGGTCAAACAGTTCTGCCGGAGTAGGCAAACAGCTCCATTTTAAGAACGTTGGAGTTGACTTTCCGCATCCTATAAACACTTTACAGCGCCTGGAGGGGTTCTTATTTAAGTCTGCTAATATGGATTAGCCGGGACCTCAGAGTACAAATCTAAATATTTGAATTGATACAAACACGCAAGATATTGCACCCAATCAAAATCTTTTATCGCGGAATAGCCGATTTTCATTGGTTCAGGTCTGAGGAAAGGTCCAAACTAATCAAATGCTTCAGATTTTCGTATTTTTCAATATTTAGGATTTTTACTCTGAGTCCCGGTAATCCATATATTCCCTTCACAGGGAATGACGAAAAAATTATTCGCTGAATCCAAAGATCGCAATATTTGAAGGTTGGAACTTCGTAGTTTATATCTTCTGAATATATATTTGTTAGATTTCATTAAAACATTTTATTTTAGATTTCAATATCTTTTAACTTCGTTGCGCAAATAAGTTAAATTATAAATTAGCTTATTTCGACCTAATTTCAAATTATAAAAATAGTACTTTAACAAATAATATTTTAAAGTGGGACCGTATACTATCCGATGGTATACCGTAACGATTTCGCATCTCTGATTGGCTCAGATTTTGCTTTCCTCACAAAATGTTAGGAGACGATGACCGTAAAAGTTTGCGCAGCGGATCGCCGCGCACCGAGTTTTGACCGCACAATTTAAATAATAAAAGTGTAATTCTGACAAAGTTTTTTATATCAACGCACCCATATTGTTTCGTTTTACAAGAAGTTAATGCCTACGCAATTCATAGCAAAAGCTAAGAAAAAAAACGCCGACGAAAAAATTATCGATGATAATAGTCTATTTGCATATCGGTTTTTGTTACAAATGTTTTAAGATACAAAATTGAGCCTTTATTTCTTAGTAAAAATTAAACAAACAATAGGAAATTAACTTTTTTCTAGAATATATGAGAGCATTGCTCACGTGACACTATCTTGATCAAGAAACTTTTTTTAACAAATCGGAATACAACCCGGCATTTATATCTAATATGTGCATCATAGTGAAATGGAAGAAGGTCTTTCGCTAAAAAAATTATATTGAGTCAGAATAAAAAAGAAGCATATAAAAAAATATCATTCAAAGAGAAGAAAATAAGATTTGAAAATTTTATGTTTTTTGAAAAAAAAATGATTCGTCGTAAATGGGAACCAATATTTCAACGTATACCAATTCGAGTAATAGCTGATGACTATTTTAGCCGTATTATCTTTTGCCCTACATGAAAAATAGCAGATTTTATATTTTGTTTGGATAAGAAAAAAAGGAACCAAAGTCAAACAAAACAAGGTTGAAGTTGTTGTTGTTGTGTAGTTGTTTAGAAACAGTGGGTCGACGTTGGTTCTTCCTGGCACTTATCATACAGTACATGACGCGTTGTAGTTTCCCAAAACTTAAAATTAAAATAATATTTTAGTTTTTGCAGCGAGAAGCTCCAGATTGTAACTGATTCATACGCATGCTGATTAGGCTGGCGTTCATAATCTTGGGTTAAAATTTTTTATTTTCGCATCAATTAGGTTGAAGTTATTCATTTTCTGTTGATGCAGAAAACATTGACGTTCGAGGTTTTGCATTTTTATTAAATTTTTTGATAATTGGTCCAAAATTCGAAAGTTTGTCAATTTATTCTAAAATTTGAATCAATTTTTTTTCAAACTTTGTAAATTTTCTTTTTTTTTTAAATTTGTGATTCATCTATGCAAATTGTAAAGGTTGTTTTCGAGTATTTATTGCTTTATAGAAAACTACATTTTTATTTTTAGCTTTCGATTTTTATCAAATCATCTTCAGAATTGTAGCGAATAAAGTAATACTTTGAGTCAGATTTTTCGCAGGTATGACATCGTTTTAATTTGAGCAATAGTATGGCCTCGAAATGCCAAATTAAATCCTTATCTATGAATTCGTATGCTTAATTCTTGTATGATTAAAGGGATTGAGCGTCGATAATTAGGCCCTTTTACCCATTTTCAAAATGAAGTTTCTGAGAAACCTGGCTTTAGAAATAATTAATTTTTTTTTCAAATACGTAGTACAACTCTTTAAGGAAGTGCAAGTACTATTTCAGGAGCATCTGATATTCAAACTACGGCATAGAACATGGTTTTAGTAGGCGTCCCAAAAATTACAATGCTTTTTTTATGGAAATATAGACAACTACCCCCCACTCGGGGCCCACTGCGAAAAGCGGGAAATATAACAGGTCTCTGTTGGCTTTCTTCACAAAATAATAGGGAGACGATGCAGCTGAATTGATCGCCGCGCACTGAATTGATTGGTAATAAGATTGGGTACTGATTTAATTATGAAACATTGGCCAGGAAAGCACTTTTTTGATGGTTCTGGATATTTATGTTTGAAATAAGTTGAAAGTTATACATGGATATTTTTTGTAAATTAAAAACACGATTTATTGAAAAACAAAAATAATTTGGACAAAAACGGCCTAAACTGTTAACTGCACAGACTCTTCACCTACAAATTCATTGTGGGTTTCGAATGGTAACTTTAAAAGAGAGGAGATACATTTTCGACAAGTTGGTGGTCAACGCAAACCGTTGAACAAAATGTTATGTAATGAAGGTTATTTTCCTCAAAAGCTTCAAAACTTCATTATTTTTATGTATTTAAAATCTAATACAAGTGGTATTTTTAGAGGTCCATACTAACCCTCGAGTACTATTCTAGAAAATAATCTTTTTCGTTGGCAATTTGATTTTTTAGTTTTGGGGCTTAATTTTAATCACAGTAATATCAAAAATTATATTTTCTGAAATTGCATTAAATTCTGCGTCGGATGGTTATTGAAATTAAATTTGAATTGAAAATGAAATTCTGAATGAAAAATTTAGAAAAAAAAAAAAATTTCGACGAAAATCAAATTCTCAACTTGTGCGTTTCCGACTCGCTGAGAGAAACTTAGGAGTCTTGTCAAAATTCTCTTGAGCAAAATTGACTCACAAAATTGATTCAAAAATTCAATATTTTTTTGAAATTTAGGGGACTAGATAGGTTTTTAAAAAACTCATGATTTTTAAGGCTAAAATAAGGTGTTTTTCATAGATTCAAAGCCGATATGCATCCCAATCGAAAGATTATTTAGTACAGCCCAAGAATTACGAAATTTAAAGTCGATACCTCAAAAACTCAGAGGAGGAGATAGACTTTCAATTTTTCAAAGAGAATTTTTTGAACGTCATTTTCCGGCGGAAGTGAAAATTATGGCGACTAAACTTCGGGCTGAGTCGGACGCTAATTGAACCAAAATATTGTAATGCTGTAAAATCATATCTTTTACGTATCTATATCGAGCGTGAACAGGGACTTCAAAACTACTGTTTTTTGGCCAATTTTTGCGTTGACCAGCCCCCTTTAAGAGATGTGGTATCGCAAATTTGACCTTTCCAACGTCATTTCCCGTTCAAACTAGCAAAGGTGATTTTCAAAAAACATTCGTAACTAACAGAACCAACCTTTCGCAGTTAATTTTAAACTTAACCAGTACTCTGATAAAATTCACCTACGCCGACAACCTACGCTTTTAAAAGCCTCTTAAAAAGACACGCAGTTCGTAACCTTACTCCTTTCATTTTCATCTTTTTTATTATTTTTCGTCCCGTGCGTGTGAGGCTCCGGAAAAGCCTAAACAAATCGTGCCAATAATTTGCTTTCGGTTAAAAATTTGCTTCGGCGGACAAAAAAAGCAAAAACTAAAAATTATAATTTATTTAAAGCTATCTCCTTCACAGTTTGAGAGATATGTTTCGGACTCATATGCATCTGAAAGCACAAGACTTTGTTCAACAATAAACTATGAGAAAGTTTTTTTGAAAATTTTGGTTCGCGTCTCTTGGGGCCATGTCAACTTTTCCGTTTTAGCCAAATATGTTTGAAATGGTCAGCTCTTAGCGGGGCTCAGGCAAAAGCTAATCTTCTCCACCAGTTTGATGAGATACAGCTTCGACTCATACTGCATCTTAAAAAGGCACAGAGACTTGTTTGACAATAAACTAGGAGAGGTTTTTTCGAAATTTTGACTTTGGCGTCTCTTGGGGGCCATGTCAACTTTTCATTTTGAGCCTTAATTTTGAGAAACAAAAATTTTAGAACCAGAAAAAATGCTTCATAAAAAATTTTCCGTAAATTCAAAACACTTTAAAGGATTTTGGGTTGCATTTTTTAACTCGGTAGCGTTCAAAAGAAACCAAATAAGCGCACTTTCAATTTAAATCATAAATAAATCAATAATTTTTATTTTATTTTTTTGGCGTTTTGGGCCCCCAATAAAGCCAAAATTCCGAGTGAAGACAATAATGCATTATGTTGTGAGCTTCTTTGGAGCCTGACACAAAAAATAATAAAAATGATGAAAATTGAAGGAGGTAGCGTACGGAACTGCGCGTCTTTTTTAAGAAGAACTTATTTATAAAACTCGTAGGTGTCGGCTTAGGTGGGATTGTATCAGATTACTGCTAAGTTCAAATTACCGCGAAGGTTGCGTCTTGTTAGTTACAAATGTTTTGGAATATCACCTTNTATTATGTTCGAAACTCTTAAATTAGGTGTTTATTGCCCCAAAAAATTTTCGGCGTAATTTGATCACTATTTGTTTACTTTCACCAAAACCTTATTTCCTAATTTGAAGGTCACGTGATCGTTTTTGGTCTTTGGTGTAATAGAGAAAAAGTCTTAAAAACTTCTAAAGAACCATTTTACTTCTTTTAAAAATAGATTTAAGTAATTTTTGAAAAAAAGCAGTACTATTTTGGCCAACCTTATTCCTTGAATATACGGTCACGTGATCATTTTGGGGCTATGATGTGATGGGAAAAAATCTTATAATGTTTTTTTGGTCCCGCTAAAAGGCTTTTTTTGATGATTTAAATTTTTTTTGCAAAAAATAAGTACTGTAATACAGTAAAAATTTTCGAAAAAAAACGCACAAACGTCAATTATTCAAATAATTGATCGATCACTTTGTAAATTTTCATTCATACATGATTAAGGGTCCTAAATTGCGATTAAAGGCCATTGCGCCATCGATGGCGCAAAAGACACTACGGGAGTTAAGAGATTAAATGAGCTTTTTTGAAATTTCAGTCTAGAATCCAAAATATGAATTTTTCAAGGTCACGTGAAAAAAATCCGAAAATAATGTGCATCGATTTTTTTGCAAGTATGCTCAAAAGAAAGCCACAGAAACACCGATCAGAAAGTTGGCTTACGTCAAAAAGATACTTTTAAGTTTAAGGGGGTAGCGGTCGCAAAAATGTACTTTTGTACTCCACTTTACCAGAATACTAAACTACTTCGAAACTTTTGAGAATAGCCATTTGGTAGATCTATCCTTAATCTACAAGAAAAATTAATCAGAATAATTTTTGGCCGACCCTGGTGACCACCATGCAGTGTGTTTTTGTTATTATGATGATCCAGAATTTTGAATTATTTTGTTGAATTCTAGAAAATCGCATTTTAGTAAACCGGAAGTGAAATCTTGGAAAATGAAAGCCGTAGGATTTAGTCGAAAGTACCTCCAAATTAAAGCTTGAGATTCACTGATCAAAAAATCTGCTTACAGCCTTTTGATATTTTGAGTTTTTTTGGTCGAAAAGTGGGTTTTAATGTTTTCCAAAAAAAATACTCAGAAAAATCAGAAAAATGAAAATTTCGAAGTTTTTTTTCGATTTTTGTTTTTTTAATAAGTTTATGCTTTCTGAGTGTCCCTTAGCAATTTCGTGCTATTTTTACCCCCAAAGTACCCTAAAAAGAGTGCGACCGCTACCCCCTTAAGAGGTCAAATTGAAGAAAATGTTATTATTTAACTTCATTTTTAAAAAAATCAAAAAATGCGACAATTTCCAAAAAATTTGATGCTCTGGTTGGTAGTTATCACCACGAATAAATTAAACGCATTTTAATGCCTCTAAGGCCTGTATAAAATCAGAGTCCCATCCCCCCCCCTAAGCATTAGTCATCAGAAAAACGACAAAAAACTTTTTGAAGCGTAGGTTTTAAAATGGATCGTCAGAATTTGTTCCGCGTTTAATGAGAAAACTAAAAGTTAACGACGTTCAACTGAAAGTTACTATACAAAGCTATAAAATTCGAAACTTGTGATATGAAAAAAAATTTCTGATAATTATTTTTCATACAGCCGAGCTAAATACAGTCGTTCTCATCCGCCTACGCATATCCAATAGTAGATATGAATCTACATAGCACCCTAACTCGGCGTGTATAACACTAAATAAGTGAAAACGCGCTAAAAGGATAACATTTAACATTTATAAGGGTCGATTATGGTACGAAATTTCAAAGAAAATTACGATAATTTAATCAACTCAAAAAACTCATAATTTTTATAGCTCATTAATAGGCTAGAAGATTATCGAACGGGTTCATTGTTTTATCTCATCGCACTAACCTTTCATTAACTTTTCTCCCGCCCATAATTCTCTCAAGGGTTTGACCTCAAGCACCTCAGGCTCGGACATAGTTCCTGCAAAAATAAGAAATTTTGTGAAAATCATAAGAAAAGTTTTTTTTATCTAAGACATACAAGTCTTCTGGAATTTGTTTTAATGATCTCTCCAGAACTGTAACTGAGTATGCGCCAGGGAGTAATTACCTTATAAGTCACCGCATAAATTTATACGATCGTCTGTTTGTTGCGATGTACCCGATTAGTAATCCGCGCGCCGCGGCAGTAAGACTAAATCTAGCTGCTTAGGCTATTTTTTTTATGGTTTAAGGGGGTGGTCGACGCAAAATGAGGCTCTATAAACAAATTTTCTCAATTTAATTTAATATTTGTTTTATGAAAATATAGACGATTGCGAGTATAGGGGTGGTCTATTTATCTTCATACATGGTCAGGGAAGCACTTTTTGAGGGTTCCAGAAGATTTTGTATGAAATAAGTTGAAATTCATCAATTTTTGGAAAATCAAAACACGATTTATAGAAAACTGAGATAGAAATTCGGACAATAGTCTATATTCTGATTTGAATGGACTCTTCAGCTGCAGATTTATGTAGGTGTCGAATGTGTAATTTTTAAATTCAGGAAGGAGATATATTTTGATTGAGATCCAAAAAATTTGAATTTTTTCTTAATCGTCCTGAGATTTCACTTGATCGCTATCGGAAAATTTGGGAAATTTAGGACAAGATAAAAAACTAAAAAAACTTTTCATAACTTTCCCTCTATAAAATTTTTCGGTTTCAAAGTCAAATTGAGGGCTTTTTTGTAAGATTTCTACACTAAAATTTTCATAATGTAGCAAATTGTACTGTGCGTAATTTCCTTTTAATTTGATAAAAATAGTTTAAATTAATTGAAATAAATAGAAAACAATAAAGGTACTGACCCTAGGTATGGACCATACCATATATATAAGTGGAATAATCAAAATGATTATACAACATCGTTATCAAGTATTTTAATTTTTCAGCACCACCATTTTTGCTCTGCACCACCAAAGTTCATTGACTGGACATAAAATTTGAGATTTCAATTTTAAGTAGAGTTTTTCAGCGGAGCTTTTGAAAATAATTTTAAATAAAAAAAAGCCGGAAGTTTGATGATATTTAAAGAAAACTAAAATTCCGATTTTAGACCACTCGAAACAGCGCCACCAAGTGATGAAATCAAAAAAAAATCAGGACCATTTTTTTCATTACCAAAAACTACCTTCGCCCCAAAAGTTTCAGATTAATACGACCTTTTTATCGAGTACGTGTTTTTTTGAACGGGAGGCCTAGGTATGGTTTGGAAATGTCTCCTCTGAATCGGTTGAGTCGTGTAAAAAGCCTTTTGAAAATCAAAATTATTTCGCATTCGTGATTTGGATATCTTGAGAAATTTTTTTAAATTAACAATATATTGAAAATTTCGATTTTCAAGGTTTGAGAATAAATTTCATAATTATAGTTTGCGTGCCAAGAATTGCGCAGCAAGTTTAACGACATTTAATTTTAACGATCAAAACTCAATGCTGAAAATAGTTTAAAAGAATAATATTTATTTTCTCATACAAAAAATAATAATTTATACTTTTTGCTATATCGAAAAATAATAAGGAAAACTTTTCAAGATATTTTATAAACTTTAGATGAGAAGAAACATTTATAAACCTTTCATCTGAGGTAACTAGGAAAAATGGTTCATTTTAACCTCAAAATCAAGATTTGCGCTCCAAAAATGAGAATTAGTGAGTTTTCCAGCTCTTCTTAAAGACGAGATGCCTTGAGCAAAAATAACTTTTTTGGTGTATGCTGCATACAGTATGCACCATACATTATGCACTAGTTGAATTAAATAGAAGCAGACAGAGAGATCGATGATTTCCCACGTGACACCTTAAAACAGATTGAAATCTGCGCAAACGGGGGTAATGTAGTGCCCTTTGTTATCTACAAATCAAAAAATATTTTAAAATTCTAACCATAACATTTAAGTTAGTGACGAAGTTTTGTAAAACAATTTTGGTTCATTTGTTAATAATTTTCAGACTATAATTTTTGTTTGGAATTGGCGGTGAGCCAAGTGCAACCACGTGCTCGCGCCTCCACTCTGGGCGCCGAGCCAATTCTCACTTTTACCAGATAAAAAAATATTTTATTGAGAACGAGAAACTTCTGCTGGAAATAGGAGGGTTTAGTTACTCAATAACATTAATGAGAAGTGAAGTAGAAAAACTCCAAATACAAAATTTTCAATTCAAAGTTATTAAGAAAAAATCAATTATTTTGCTTTTATCAAAAAGATTGGATAAGCGTTTCTAAGTCAGATTTTAGTTTCAAAAATCATTAAAAATAGAGAACGCTAAAATACGCCTAAAATTCTTTTCCAAAAAAATGTAAGCCTCTAAAGACCATAACTGAACATTTGAATTTTTCGGAGAAAATTTTTGAAATTTATTTTCTACACTTGGAAATTCAATCCTTTGTGAACTTTTTTGTAATTTTGTTGTTTTTAACTTAACCCGTCAAATAGGCCCGTTGTTGTAAATGTATTTTCTTGAAAAATTTTTGAAGATGAATATAAATGATTTACCAGAAGATGTTTTGTCTTTCATACTCAGATTAGCCGTAGATAAAAAGGTTGATAATGTTCTTTATATTGAACCAGTATGCTATCAATGGCTGAGTCTCGTAGACAAATATTGTCTTTGGAGAGAAATTGCAGGTAACTCACTTTAAGCAAACCAAATCACATTCATGAATTGAATTCGGTGGTTGCGACGGCTCAAAAAATTGTCAAATTTGAAACGTGTTTTTATACCAAAAATTATGAATAAGAGTATGAACAAGAGCGCTCAAACAAACCGTTACCATTTATTAAAAAGTTGAAAGTGAGTATCAATCGACCACAAATTTCAAAAAAAAATGTTGTGATAATCATATTATGATTATTCAAAAAGACTTTTTAAAATTCGAGGCCACCTACGAGAAAAGTTAAAGTGGTCATTCGGTATCATTTTTCCGAAAAAAAGACTAAATTTTTTTTATTTTTCTCAATTTTACTTGTTCGAAAACTTGAATTATTCGACTACATAGGTGGTTTTTTTTTAAGTAAAATGCAGGTTTTCCCGTTAGCCCGATCAGAGCAACTTTGGGAAAGCGGATTATCGAAATCCTGCTATAATCCTCAACCCACGCAGAAATTTCCAAATTTTAATCAGCCGGAATACGCGGAATAAAATTCTACGTCCGCCAATATTTGGTTTCATGGGTTTTCCAAATACCGGAACGGCGGAAACCTGCATTTTACTTAAAAAAAACACCATAGTATTAGCATACCGCCTATTGAAAAAAAACAAATACCAGCGAAAATTTTCATCAAAACTTTGATAATTGATTTATAATATTTACGTTTTCTTATAATAGAAATTTTTTTAAAAAACGATGTTTAGTTTTTTATGTTGGATCGTCATATCTGTGGAGTACTCAGTTGAACTCAAAAGTCGTTCTAAATATGATCCAAAAAGCGGATGGCAAAGATTTGATAGAAAGAAATTCACATTACAAGAAAGTACTCAAATACTCAATCGACTTTGAAAATATGTATAAAAAACACTTAACTCTCAGAGACTTCTAGACGAAAACCTTTATTAAATATCATGACAGTGTATTAGAGCAATTAAGGGGGTCTTCGTTGCAACTTTTTGTTATCTTTTTTTCTACTGATGAATAGGAGAAACTTTATGATTGAGAGACAATTGTTTGAATTTACAATTGTATGCACTTTGTAAACGTATCTTCTGCGCCATGTTTCGATATAAATTTTTGATGTTTCAGTTAGAATAGGCAAAAAATGGGGTTTTTTTGATAATTCATCAAAATTGGACGATATTCGACAGTGTGTATTTTGTGTAATAAGAAAAAAAATCGACTTTGACAATTTTTGAACTTTGATAATTTCCGATTTTGATAATTCCTATAAAGGTTCTCCAAAAATAATATATCGATCCCTATATTATTTTGTCCCGACTATGCACTTTTGCGCGCCTCCACACCCATCGCTTAACTAAGGCAAGCAAATCAGAGGCGCGGATTCAAAAACGTGCTGTGACAAACACATTTAGGCATCGTTATACTGTATGTGTTTTTTTACTCCGGAAATGGTAAACGGCTTTGAAGCCAATTGTCGCCAATAAGATATGGTTACTAGGTTGATTATATTTTGAAATCCAAGTTTTCGTCGATAGCGAGGGTTTAAAGAAATAATGAGCCCTGTTGCAATTTGTAATCGGCGGGAATTGGCTTCAAAGCTGTTTGCCATTTCTGGAGTAAAAAAACACATACTGTACATAAAGAAGATTTATAATAAGCAAATCGGTCTCAGTTTGGAACATAAATTTTTTTGATTTTTTGAACGTTTTTAAACGAATTTCATGATGCCTAAATAAAAATTGTGAATAAAATCCCTAAAATTAGCCTAGTATCAAACAAAATTAATGATAAAACATATAATTTGTGACGAAGACCCCCGTATAATGATAGTATACATTTGTGGTCATCTTTCCACTAATTTTGCCATGGAAATGCGTAGGCCTGAACATATAACAATTGAAAATCTAATTTTTCTGAAAATTTTGCTTTGCGTCTTACTCAAACGTCCTGACAAAAATTGTAAAATTAATGATTTTGAATCAAAGATGTTAAATCATAAGTGTCAGGAGTCCTGACTCAGAACGTTTGAGTATGTGGAACATACAACTCTAACCTTGGCGACCATTATTCCCGAACATAAAGCGTAGTCAAATCAGCCAATCAGTGACAATCTGAAGACAAATGGAAAGTCAGGTGCAATCTAAAACTCCCTCACAAAAAACGCTTTCATAAACTATTTATGTACTCGTATTGATTTGCGTCTACGCATTTCTCAACCAAAAATGTATACATTATTAAATTAAACGAAAAATATTCCGAATATCAAGTTTTTTCAAATCAACCATTTCGTTATAAAGTTAATGGTCCATATGGCAATTTTTTTGTATTGTTTGCGATCAGCAAAATTTGACTCTAAATCTCTGAGCTTTAATTTCAATGAGCTTGAACCTGTTATTTTGTACAAAATACGGTAGATTTTTCATAACATAATATGAATATCCATGACATGATTTTTTTTGATATAAGAGGTAGGTATATCATTATGTACTCATTTGAGGCATCGATTTATTATTTCAGTCAAAAATTATTTTTATTCACATTTGAAGCATCTTTTTTTGTTTCATATAATAAGAGCAAAGTTTTGGCTGTTTATTAATGCATGCAAAAAAATGGGTGAAAAGTAAAATGTCGTTTTTCCAAAAAGTTAACAAAATCGGTGTTTAATGTAAACTTTTGCAATAAATGGCGAAAAGTAAAATGGGGATGAAATTTCGAAGTTTCTAAAATGTTTAAACTAAAAAATAAATAGCAACAAATTATTGACAACACGATCGATACTCAAGATTCGTTCATTTGAAGGTGACAGCCTGCGTGTAAATTTTAACTTACACTGTAGCGTGCATAGTGCACTGTGCACTATTGTGGGTGTAGAATGTTTGAATTGCTGGGGAAATTGCCGACATTTTAGTTATTGATAATTTTGGAAAAGGTCGACATTTTACTGTCCACCCCAAAAAATTAAGGCTTGATCGAAGGTTTTTCTAGGCAAATCTTTTAAATTGGCTACGGAATAGTTTCGGTTTATAAAGCAACCGGTTTTGATGCAAAAATAAAAAATCAGAAAATATTTCGCTAATCTGTATTCACCTTGTGTTACTGATTCCCTCGCACTAGTAGTGCGGCACTACTCGATGAGTAGTACTCATCGCTAAAGATAGGCATTTCAAAGAACGTCTATCAAAGCATGTTTACTGCTAATTTCCTTAAATCTGGTATTTTAATTAAGAAAATTTTATATTAAAACTTAAATTTAGTCATCCCAGTGAAATTTTTCATGTGATGAGTTCACCAAAAGTTCACTTATATCCCTTTATCACTTTATTGCCCTCTCCGACAGATTTGGTCCCGTCAAACCACGGGGAGGGAGAGCGTGGAAAACCAACGCCGTCATTTGAAAAGGATGTCTCTGACTAGGTTCTTAGATAGCTCAAACTGTGCACAAATATCTAGTGAATAATACAAAATAAAAAATGGTCCGAATCAGACTATTGTTTCTATTTTTTTTCTGACCTTTGTTTCTATTTTTAACAAAAACTAATAATTAAACAATTTCAGTATTCTTAGAAAAAAAAATCATTGGTCTTATTAAAAACAGTTTTT
The DNA here is from genome assembly GCA_004367855.1 of Oikopleura vanhoeffeni. Lineage (NCBI taxonomy): Eukaryota > Metazoa > Chordata > Appendicularia > Copelata > Oikopleuridae > Oikopleura > Oikopleura vanhoeffeni. The sequence goes on along the minus strand of SCLH01000300.1, from coordinate 73,494 downwards.
AATGTTAATATTAAATATATAATTGTGCTCAGGTTGAGCTACCTAAGACCTAAATCGGATGACTCGTTTTGAAATGAAGCGTCGTTTTCTCACTCCCCGTATTTTTGAGGGACCAAATCTGTCGGAGAGGGCAATAAAGGGATATATCACTTAAAATTGCGTTTTTCAAATTTTTGCTCAGAAGAAGGTCACAGTTTATCTTTCATCAAGGCTCGAAGGACAAAATGTTATTCTTTCACAATTTATGTCCAATTTATTTACGCGCTTGAACAGTCACCTTTATAAAGGTGTCGGTGCCTTGGCGGAACTTTTTTTTCTGTGCTCACACGGGTTAAGGGGGTGTTGGACTCTGATTTTAAAAGGCCATAAGGACATTTAAAATTGATTGGGGATGGTTAAAAAAGGTACATTTTTTTATTCTTTTTAAGTATTTTTTTCAAATTGAAGTTAAAAAATATGTCCAAATATGTAAAAATAACCTTCAAATATAACATTGACGTAAGATATAACATTCAACTGTCTGATCAGAGTTTCACTATCTTTCTTTTGAGCCTACCTTTGGAAAAATCGAAGCACATTTTTTTTTGGAAATTATTTCACGTGACCTTAAAAATACGTTTTTCGAATTCTATGAAGATATATTGCTGAAAAGCTAGCACTTAAAATTTAATTTAGCATTTCATGAGGAATACTTGGTAAAAATTAAGGCAACTTTTGAAATTTATACTCGGAGGAGATAGATTTAACAGTCTAATATTGCCAAAAACTTCGGTTATTTGCTTTTCAAGAATTGTTTATTCATCTTCTTAAAAAAAGCTTGTGGTTAAATTTCGGTATGCTATCTTCACGTCATCTGTGAATATTCAAGCTAATTTGGAAATATCGTCTGGGAGGAGATAGATTTTGAAGTTACCAAAGGGTCTTCTTGTAACGATACTGTGACTATCAGTGAAATCGTCAAAAATAATCTGAGATTCACAAGTTCGCGAGATAAAGGATATATCTACAAATCAGTATTTTCGGTTTTTACTCATACCCTCTTAGTCTTAAAGATTATCTTTAAAAGATATCCCTTTATCACACTTTGGTTAATATCCCGGCCCTACTACTGACAAACACACTACGTTTGCTAATCAGGGCCGGGATATTTACAAAAGTGTGATAAAGGGATATATCACCTAGAATATGTCAAATCCGAGTCCCACAGCCCCTTGATAACAGAAATACAATCCAATCGGGGGGCACCGCTAAAAGCGTGGAAAAATCCGCGTCTCTGATTGGTTCTGATTTGGATTTCGTTACAAAATAATTGAAAACGATGACTAATAGTTTGCGACAAATGGTGCTGCGCCCCGAGTTGATTGTATATATAATATATTCCCTATACACACTTCTGTTAATATCCCGGCCCTACTACTTAAAAACACACTACGTTTCCTAATGAGGGCCGGGATATTGAAAAAGTGTGAATAGGGGATATTATTGTTGATTTATCAGTCAAAGATGATTTAAACTGTGGGTTTCATTCCAAAGACCAAATTCTTGAAATGGTCAAATTGTCCGTTGTGAGACAAGTTCTCTTCTGTTATCCAAATTCTATGACACAAATATTCTGTTCAAATCAAAGTTTAATTTTAAGAAATAAATCTTTCTAAAATCATTTTATTTCGTTTTTACCAAAAAGGTTCTTACGACCATTAATAATCCAAACGTTCTGACAGTTACTCAAACGTCTTGACAGTTACTCAAACATCCTGACTGAAGTCTCAAAATAATACATTTTCAATTTTGACCACATGTGATGCTAAAGCTAAAATAAAAAAAATATATATTTTTGCGATATAGCGTCACCAGGCAAAAATTCCGATCCCGAAGATCTATTCAAAAAATAAGATCGTTGAAAAAAATCCATAAAAATTGGCCCATACCGCGTGAGTTTCAAGTAGCGTCGAAGCAAATCGCGTAGCGTCGCACGGTGCTCAACTTTATGCTGAAGCTAAATACTAAATCTGCTATTGCGGGCTTCAGAGACC
>SCLH01000300.1:33466-53195 GCA_004367855.1 Oikopleura vanhoeffeni | reverse complement strand
CAATTCAAAAAGTCCATTTTGCCTATAAAACCCCTTTAAACAATCACTAAAACAATCACTTAGGCAACATGAGTGGTCTTCGAACGCGCGCTATAGCGAAAGTATGTATTTTTAAGATGAACTTAGGTTGGGAAAAGGATATGGATTACCGGACCTCAGAGTACAAATCCTAAATATTTGAAAATGCAAAATCTGAGCATTTGATTGGTTGATCCTTTCTCAACCTGACCAATTAAATCGGCCAATTCCGCAATCAAGGGTTTTGATTGGGTGCTAATATCTTGCGTTGTTTGTATCATTCAAATATTTAGGATTTATACTCTGAGGTCCGGTAATCCATATGATCTGAAAAAAGAATAGGTGTCATTTTATGGCCAAAAACATGGTTTTCAGAGTCGATTGAATGAAATAATAAGAAAACATTCACGTATCGGTTTAAGTGTCGGTCGAAAAAAAATATTGCTTTCGCAAATCATATTTCAGCTGATTAGCTGACCAATAAGAAAGAGCTTTCGAAATTGATTATATTTTTACTTCAAAATGTATCTCTTCTCTGAGTTTTTTAAGATAGAGAAATTAATTTTGGTTTTTATTGACCACAAAAACCGTGCGTAGAACACCAGGTTCCGTTTTATTCATCAAACTTACAACCGGCACTAAAATTGGCAAAAAACGGTTAAACTGATATAAGAGCACTAAAAATATTTGTTAACGGCAAGTCGTTAAATTTTCGAAGTGATATTTTTTGCGATTGAATTTCAAAGATTTTCAATGATTTTAATACAGAATTCCTCAATTTTTCCTCTGCCGTTTTTATTTTATTTTGTGTTCCCAAATGGTTTTGATACTCGGAGGAGTGATCAAATTACTCCAATCGGATAAAATTTTACCTTCGGTTTCTCGATCTTGTTCCAATGTCTTAACTAATGTTGCTCCGGTCTTAACCAATGTTGCTACGGTCTTAACCAATGTTGATACCAGGTCGGCAATAAATTTTGAACTTGTTTAAATAATCGGGAAGAATTATACCGAATTGTGTTTTAGCTTTTGGGGTGTTTCCCGGGGAGATTAAACGCCCCTTAAATTCAACTAACCAAGTCGCGCTCTGATTGGGTTAAGCGTGAATCTCCTCGCGAGAACACCCCAAAAGCCTTAGAAACACAGTGCGGTATCACACAACAAAAAATAGACCCGAAAGTCTACCGTTAATTTTTTTTTTATGAAAGATTGTTTGTACAAACAATGCGCGTGGCACGTTACTTCCATATATTAAGTCGAATACCTATAAGTTTTGTTTTTCGAAATAAATTCTGTCATTTTAACATTGTTCAGATTGTAACAGGACCAGAATAAATCATATTTTTTCTTGATAAATAAATTTAGCGGGAATTCAGTGCTACTGGAAAATTTTCGTTTATTTCCGGTCCATTCAGATGTCGGTAATTTTTTTTTTCTAAAATTCGACAGCTGTTTGATCATTGCTATGAGACAAAAAAAGCGCGTTTATTTAACATAAACATGCTATGACGAAAAAACACACGCGTATGACAAAAAAAAAACTTATGCACTGGGATGAATTTTTGAGCGTAGTGTTAGTTTTTTTGAACGATGATATCAAAACTTCAAGTGAGTATGAGGTTTCTCTCGAGGTTTAAACACCACAGATTTTTTCTGAGTCATATGGTTGAGTAATTATTTTGCTTTAGCAGCGCCTACGAGCAATTTCGGGAGGGTAAAATTTTGATCGCACGCATCCGAAAAAATAGCGGTCTGTGCCAAATTTTTTCCCGATCTGCGCATTCTAGATAAAACAATATTTCCGGCGGTCTTGAAGAATTTTTGTTTTTGGACTTTTTACCAATCCGCTCAGTGTTTGACGGGGTCATTTTCGGGAGAATAGTTGCGTCACAAATGTGTATAGAATACCTTTAAAATGATCGCGGATCTCGAAAATAGGCGAGGGTCTATGCCAAAAGTTTTGCGGTCTGACGCACTCTAGGAATAAAACAAAATAATTTCCGGGGCCTAAAATTTTTTTGACTTTTTACAGTCCGCTATGTGACAGGGGTCATTTTCGGCGATGAAATATTGGTCACAAAGTTTATGAGGAATACCTTTAAACGATGATCGCGCATCTCGAAAATAGGGCGGGTTACTGCCAAATAGTTTCTGCCGCCGGCTCTGAGGCATCTTTCAGAATAGAAACACAAAATCATTTCCCGGTCCTAAAATGTTCCGGATCCAAAATGGTGCTTGCGCAATTAATTTTTTTTGATTTTACTATCCCTCATTCCTGAACGCGGCTTCCAGAACAATAAATTTTTCTGCACTCTTTCTGAGTAATTATTTACCTTAACGCGCTAACGACAATTTCTGGCCTCTTAAAAGTAAAGTCGCTGCGTTGCATTAGTATCAAATTTAATTTGTGAAAATGGGCGGAAATTTCCACTTGATTTTGAAAAGTGTTTACTCGTGGATGACGTTGACGTTCTGAGAGTTTTTCTAGAACCGGAATTTATATCGGGTTGTGTCTAAAAAACGCGCCTCGGTTTCGTTAGCAATACGGCTTTTTATAATGGAGACTAGACAAAAAAGCCGAAAATGGCGGTGAAGAATGGCTATTTGATGTAATATGGAATTGAAAAGCAACACTTTGCATTAAAAATGAAGAATTTATCAATGGTTTCGAAATTCGATCCCGCGATGTTTATATGAAGCATAGATTGATTCGAATTATAACGTTAAAACTGACTGTAATTTTTTGGGAAGCTTTTGAGAACGTCCTTAATTTTGTTCAAATAGTCGACCAAAAAAATATATATGCACCAGAACGCTAAGCGTACTATCGGTAACTTGTGTCACTTGGTTGACACATTTTTTTCGAATATGTTGAAGTAATGAACTTTCTTTTTTGAGAAAATTTTCTCGTCGAATATTGTATCCAAACGGTTGGGTAGACTTGATTCTTAATACGGAAAAAATGGGTGAGAACAAAATTAAGTGTATAAGATATTATGTTTAGCAAAACCAGTGCACACTAAGTCTTAAGATTCTTGTTTTATTTGATGTGACCTTTTAATTTTTTTTCTTGGTTGTATTTATTTAATTTTTTAATAATTTGGGTGCAGTTCTATGTTTTTTCTTGAGTTCGAGATGCTCATTCAGAAAATATTTTAAATATAAATTCTTTGACCCAAGAAATGGTCCTTGTACCAGATTATGACGCAACATTAGCACCACTGTGTCGTCTGCCATAAAATTTCAACGTTAAAGTGACCTTTGTGAAAAGTTTGGTCTAGCAGACAGTGATTAAAATGCTTCTCCTTGCCGTTTTTTTCATCCTTTACCATCAGAAGAGTCTGGCAGGATCAGAGAGCTGTGCGGAGTCAACGTTTCTGACTGAGACGACTGTGCGTGATCTATCTAGGCAGGACAAAACTCTGTTTATAACTTTGGCTTTGTCATTTTTGAAGAAAAAAATTCCAAGTTGGTGGAAGAATTTGTTCCGCGCATTCAACTTTCGAGTAGATCCAATGAAATTTAGCACGAATAAAATTATTCAAAACCAAAAAAAAATTTTTTCAATGTATTTTTCAAAACCTGCGTTAAATCAAATTTAAATCGGGATTTGAAGATTTAAAAATGTAGAACAAAAGTCGTCCTTTTTATATTTTGTTTGACTTAGTTAATTTATTAAAGATTCCGATATGAAAATTTTTGTTTAACGAAGCAATATCTGACTTATTGGTGAAAATTTTAATCGATTGGATTTCTGGCGTTTACTTATTAGTGATAAAAATTTTGAAAATATTCGATATTTTTTGCGTGGTTTTTTTACAACGTCGGATGATATAAAAATGTTCAAGTTTTAGTTTGATGCCCGTACGATATTTCTACTGTTTAACTTGTAAATTCAATTAATTTTTTTGCCTGATTAGAGTCTGTGCAAAACTTTGGAGTTTTCTTGATCGTAAATTTATTTCTAAAATGCGTTGATTTGCAAAAAAAAATTCACTGTCTGCTGTACTGGCTGAGTTACGCACTAAGCACATTTAATAAAAACTTATTCTTCGTCGCTAAAGTGTAGTCCTTCCGGCAGCGCATTTTTTGGAGTGAGCGGTCGACCTTTGTCAGATTTTTTTGGGGTTACAGGATTTCAGAAACCTTAAACTAAAAGCTTAAATATGAAAATATTTTTGCTAATTTTCGGACCATTTTTCTAATTTCTTTATGAAATCTGTGAATGAAAACGAAAAAAAATAGCACGTTTAACGTTTTTTCAACTGGCAGGGTTTACTATTTTTTCTGAATTTGGCTGTTTTAATGAAACATCATACACCATGTGTCACTTTGCTGCTATTTTCGTTTGTCGAGCTTTTTCTTAGAAATATTATGAAAATTCTTTCGCGAACATCAAGTCCAAAATTTTTTTATTATGCTTTTTTGAGTTTGTTCCTTAAAAAAGTCCAGCTGAATTCATGTTGCTGTATTTTTGCGTACCTCTATGTTGATTTCCGTCATCTTCAATCCGAGTGGAACCGGGGTACACATTCGACAGTATCGTTTACGGCGTGGAACTACTGATGCAAGATTTACAACCACTTGGCTCTTGTGACAGCCCGCGTTGTGTGCCAGTATTTGGCCACGGTCAATTTATCGAAATGAAATTTTATTTTGATTTTTTAAACCAATCCATCAATTAAGAAAGTTTCGGGTGTTATTAAATAGCTCTTTCTTTTTCAAGAGTTCAGCGAGGTTTTTAATATTGCTTAAACGCAATTGAAGGCTCAATTTTTTTTCCTAAAAGCTGTTTTATATTTCTCATCATTAGTAATGTGTTTTCATATGTGTTAGATTGCTTCTCCTCCACTAATTAGCGCAGTAGAACACCCCGAACCAATTGCCCTGAAGGTTTATATGAATATCGCCTTCAAAAAAATAAGATTCACATCGGTTGTCGAGTTGGAAATGGAGTTTATAATGAAAAGTGTGTCTGTTGACTGATTTTTACAGATACTAAGTGGGTGTTGAGTGAATTAAAATATAAATGCTTTGCGAGAATGACACTTTTATGGAAAAAAAAATAAAAAGAAAATTTTTCAAATTTTTTTTTATTTTCATAAATCACTCCGAGAAATGTACANATTTATTTATCAAAAAAAAAGATGATTTATTCTGCCTGATAAATCTGAAAATTTAAAATGACAGAATTTATTTTCGAAAAAACAAAATTATAGTATTGACTTAATATGAAGTAACGTCACGCGCATTGTTTGTACAAACAATTCTTTTATAAAAAAAATTACGGTAGACTTTTCGGGTCCATTTTTGTTTGTATATATTTCCCCGATATTTAAACAAGTTCAAAATAATTTTATTTCAAGCTGTAGTGGCCAAGTGGTTAGGATTAACGAATTCAAATCATAAACATTTCTTCAATAAATAATAAAATTAATTTAATATTCCCCAGTACCCGAGTTCAAATCTTGGTCACTGCAAGCTTTTTATTTCATAAGTCATATTTCCGAAATCAGAATTTCAAATTCTGAAAATCTGAATTTCAGAATTTGAAATTCTGAAAATCTTAATCTCAGAATTCGAAGTTCTGAAAATCATAATATCTGAAGGTTGTCAGATTGTCTGAATATGTGATCAGCATAATCTGACGGTATCAGACCGGAAGTAATCCGCATTTATTTGTCAGATGTCTCATTCGTGCCGGAAGTATCTTTCAATACCCACTACTTACATACATCAGCCTTATAAACGACACCCACAACCCTTGTTTACTTAAACATTTAAGCAACAGGTCAAGTCATACTAGAAAAATTCTAACGTATCTGTTTGAAAAATTAATTAACTCAACAAAAGTTTTTTTTCGTTCAGCATATACAGGGTGTAAGGTTTTTCCCTTCCTTTTCTAAATTGGATATACTTGATTCCCGACGTTTTGATTGGTTTAATCTGAGAAAGACGTAGGTTTTTGCCGAAATTAACCGTTCACATTAGCGTTCTCATCGCTCTCCAATTTGGAAAAAAGAAGGGAAAAATCTTACACCCTTTACATGAATATACATAAAACTGACAACAAAAATAAAATTGAAGAAAAATTTGGGTACTCATAGTTTTTCAAGATTTCGTTCACAAAATTAAGCCGGAATTATCGGCGGAATTAATATTATTTTTTAATTTTAGTAAAACTCACCCTTTTCAACACAAGTAGTTTTCAAAGATTTCCAAACGGACTTATTCTTTTTGGCATTATGATTGCATTTAATTCGATTGTATTTTGCTTTCGATAATTGAAATCCTTCATCACATACCAATAAACAGGATTGTTTGAGAGTATGATCTTCTGGCTCACATTTCTCGAAAGAACCAAAGTTCTAAGAATATATTTTAATGAATTATAGCTAGAGTTAGTAGCCAGCGTAAAAGCCACTTTAATCTTATAAGTTTATCAACAAATGGTTAGTCTAAGGTAGGAACGACAAAATAAATTTTGGGTACTAGTATAGATCTTGAAACTGTTCAATTAACAAAAAATATTTATAAATCACCAAGAAACCTGTCAAATTTCGAAGAATAACTTATATGCACATTTCTGACTATTTTTAATAATCGTTTTATTGTGATCATGTAAGAACGACAGTGGTGCAGCGGTTTTACACTTGACTGCAAATCCGACGGCCCGGAGTTCAAACCTGGCCTTTATCATTATTTTTTGAAACTTCAAACTAGAATTATTGAGGAGAGTGGGCCTCAGTTGACCCCAAAACTTAGATGGCTACATGGTTGAGATGGCCTCACGGTTGACGTGGCCCCCATAGGTGAGTTGGTCCATAAACTAAGATGGCCCCACGGTTGAGATGGCCTCATGGTTAACTTAGCCTCTATAGGTGAGTTGGCCCTATTTTCAGTTGGCCCCAGAACTTAGATGGCCCCATGATTGAGATGGCGCCACGGTTGACTTGGCTCTCATAGGTGAGTTGGCCCCTATAGGTGAGTTGGCCTCATTTTCAGTTGGTCCCAAAACTTAGATGGCCCATGGTTAAGATGGCCCACGGTTTACTTGGCCCCCATAGGTGAGTTGGCCCCAGAACTAAGATGGTCTCACGGTTGAGATGGCCTCATGGTTGACTTGGCCCCCATAGGTAGCATGTCCACCAATCGATTTTCGGCCAAAATCGACCAGTTAGGGTCGATTTTTCAATTATAGGGGTTTATGTGGAATTTTATTGCGCTTCTTGTGGTGAGCATATTTTTTTGCAAAAAATCGTTATTTTTGCAATTTTATGGTACTTTAACCCAAAAAGAGGGTTTTTCGTGGTCAAAACCACTCCCTGGAGGTCCCTGGAAGCTAATTTTTTTTTCACCGCAAGGTTGTCTCATACTGATGCTTACATTTCAATGAGACACTGCGGGTAGGTGCGGGAGTATGAAANTTTTTTTTTTGAAATTTCAAAACACGAATTTTTTCAAAGTATTTTTGGAAATTGGTCGCAAAAAAATTTCGAAAAAAAAATTTTTTCATTCATAAGTGACCTTGACCCAAAAACTACTGATTTGGCATCTGTTTTATATTAATTAAATACTGAAAAAACGAAAAATTGCTATATTTTGATCACGTGACTACCAAAAAATTTTTTTATAATTTTTTTTTCCATTTTGCAATATATTATTCACCCCCAAGAAGTTTCGGAACAATCCATCCATTATTTCTATAAGTCGAAATTAATGGTGGACATGCTACCCATAGGTTAGTTGGCCCCAAAACTTAGATGGCCCAATGGTTGAGATGGCCCCACAGTTGACTTGGCTCCCATAGGTGAGTTGGCCCCAAAACTGAGATGGCCCCACGGTTAAGATGGCCGCATGGTTGACTTGGCCGCCATAGGTGAGTTGACCCCATTTTCAGTTGGCCCCAAAACTGAGTTGGCCCAAAAACTTAGATGGCCCCAAAACCTAGATGGGCCCACGGTTGAGATGAACCCATAGGTGAGTTTTTCATCTTTGTATAAAAAATCTTATTTTTGTCCCATATCGCTGAATGTGCCCAAATCGTCAAATTTGCCGATATCGCCGAAATTTTTTATCGAAAAACTTTCGGCAATAATGCCTCCCCCTTGAGACCAATATGATTATATCAAATATATGATAAATGTCAGATTTAAAAACTGATTTTTAAGAGAAAGTTTCTAATTGCATACAAGAAATGAATTATATTTGCAGAGCTTTAGGATGACGCGAAAGAAAACTGAAATCTTTGGTAAATATAATCTTATATTTCTTTAGTTTTGCACTAAAATTGCTCAAATTTTTTTATATATTTGAAAATAATTTTAATCAAAAAAAATGGCTGCTGCGTTTGTTGATATTAATAAGGCAAATCGAGGAATTGGTGGTTCAGTCTTAGAATCTTTTTTTATATATTTTAGAAATATTTGAGTTCGAATTTATTTTCGAATTTTTAACATTTCAAAATAATTTCAAAACATTATGAAATTTTTCCTCATTTTCGTCCATATTTTTTCTTCAAATTTCTTTTAAAATCTGTTTTGGTAAAACATAGAATTTATTTTTATCAATGCTTACAAATTTTCTGCCGCTGTTTGAATAATCATAAAAATTTCAGTGTATCAATTCTTCGTTGTCTTTTAAAGAAATATTCGGTGAAAATTTTCCGAAATGAGTCAAAACATTTTTATCAGTAATTTTTTTTGAACTTTTTCGTGTAAAATCAGGCAGAACCACTGCATTTAAAATTTTCCTGGTATTTATTAATTTTTGTATGTCAACTGATGAGATGGTCGGGATTTCGTCATTTCTAAACTATTGATGAAATTTACAAAACTCCGTTTTCAACCAGTGAGTGCCATTTGGCACTCCAATTATTCCGAAAATTTTAATTTTGGCAAAAAATTGCGTCATTTATTTTTGATAGTCCGGACATTTTTCAGTATTAAAACGTAATTGAAGGTCATTTTTTTCTCTAAAGATTTTTTGCCATTTAAATTCTAGACTCGAATAGTAAATTTTATATATAATTTTTTAATTTAAAAATGTTTTTGACATGTTTCGCTTTATTGCATCTTCAGAGTGAGAACAAATGTAACCAATTTGAACAGAAACGATTTTGGTGCGAATAATAATTTGACGAATCGGGCCTTAGTTTTTGTTTAATTAATCGTAAATTTGGTGTTTCCCCCCATTTATTTTCTCATGACCGATTTAGTCAGAAAACAAATTTGATTTTTAAATAAAAACTTTTAAACATCCTGTTTTTTGAAATTTGCACAATCTCACTTTAAGTGATCGGCTAAACCTAAGGTAAGAACGGCAAAATCGACAGTTCAGATTTCATTTATTTCCGGAGCACTTTAGCTTTGGCTGCCACTTCAGAAATTTTTTTGGTTTAAATAAAACACCTTTTTGGCCAATATACGTGTTTTTTCGGTAGAAAAAAGTAACCGGTTTTGAAAAAAACCTGTCTGTTGCGCTTGAGGGTAAAGATTATCAAAAATATGCTGATATGATTGAGAAGTATACGATTCATCAAAGAAAAAAAAAATGGCCCTAAACATTTACCAGGGACCTAGTCAAAAATCGTTATTTGCATACTAAATAATTGAAGTTTTATATGTTACGTGACAGGTTCGTGATTTGGCAAAAGAAAATGCTGAAATCATCAAATATTTTTCGCCTAAAGTAAATCGTACCTCAACGAATTCAAAAATTTTGTCGATAATTTCCCAAAAATGACCAACTGCTTGTCCTAGGCTTTCCTAAAGGGAGCTGAAATTTGAAATTAGAAGTAATTTCAAAAATTAAATAAAACTACTCAAAAACTGTTTTCTGGGTGACTGAATCTCAAGGAATTCAAAAATGTTATTAAAATTTTCACAAAAAATGACCCACAGGCCGTCCCTAGGCTTCTTCAAGGTGCTGAATTATAAATTTTAGACCATCTTTAAATAATCAAAATACTCAAAACTTGTATTCATGGTGATAGGTATTTGAATGTAGTTGAAAATTTACAAAATTGACCAACAGTCTGTTCTAGCTTTCGTATAAAGGTGAAATTTGACTATTTTTTATATTAACAAAATAACTCGAAAAACTCGCATTTTTTGATATTATAAAACTTATTGAAAAAGATTTTGGTAAAATTTAGTTAGGTAGCTGTTTTTTTTTAACTAGCCGCATACCCTTTTCAGCCCGTTTTTCTCGAAAGACCATAGCAAGATATCGGCAAACGGTTTTCTGCTATGTGTAGCCAAGTATATTTTCGTGCTGTCTTTTCTTTCTGTTTTTTACCTGGTCAACGAGTTTACCGGTATTAAATGTTCTCTAATGAACATGAAAAGGGTGGGGCTAGTTTTAAAAAAGCTACCTTAGTTGTATTTTATTTCAATTTAAAATTGGTTTTATTGACAGTTTTTGCGTCTCAGAATGAGAATAAATTTCAGAATTTTTATACTAGAAACTTTTTTGGGGTCGAAAAGTTTATTTTGACGAATCGGGCTTAGTTTTCGCTTAATTAATGTCCGATTCGGCAAATTAATAAGGTGATAAGGATGTCTGATTTTTGTGTGAGAAACAAATACTTCAAAATTCCATGAAATTTGGGATCTTTTTTGAGTGTTTAAATTTGGTTACAATTAAATTCCTTCAAATATTTATGAATTTTTTTGTGCAATCTTCTTTTTCGATTATACTAAAAAAACTTTCAAAAAAAGGCAAAATTTTTTTAAGCTGTAAGCAGTGGTTATGACCAATGCCCTAAGTACGTCGTAAAAAAATGTTGGTAAGTTAGCAAGTCTCAATTGTGTTTTATTTATTGATGAGTTTGTATCTGTGCGATGTCGTTTGACGCTGGTATTAGGCATTTGCTGTGTTCGCTTTCTTTAAATTCACAAATCACATATAATAGTTTATAGCAAACGTTACAATGTTTAGTAGTAATTTTTTGTAGGTTTAACACACGGGGGTTATAACACTATCAAGTTTTATACTCGTTAAAGTTATTCTTAGTTTTGTTATTTGGAGTGAATTGGTTAATTATTTTGAAAAATATTACTCGCTACACAAGAACAATCTTTGATCTCGTATATGGAAATTAAAAAATGAAATGTTTCATAATCGGGATTTTCGAGGTTTAGTTAAGAGCAAGAACTTGTGTGAAAGCATAATACAATCTTAGAAAATTAAGGTGACCCAATAGAAATTAAGAAAATTGATTTCAAATTTACAGAACTTAAAGGGTTTCCACCATTAATATAGACTTATAAAAATAATGAGTGGTTTCTCTGAAACTTCTTTGAAGGTTTATTAATATATATAAAATGGAAAAAATTATGAAAAAAAATTTGTCGTTACGTGATCATAATATAGCAATTTTTCGTTTTTTCAGTATTAAATTATTTTAAAAACAAATGCCGCGGCATGCCGCATTGGTAGTTATTGGTCAACGCCACTTAAAAATGAAATTGACACACTTTTTGTGAAAAAAATTTGAAAATTATTGATTTTATGGCTTCCAAACCTTTATTTTCGAGATAAAAAAACGTGAAATTAAAATAAAGGATGCCCGTTTGATCCGGAAAAAGATAATTTTTCATCAAATTATCCGCCTGATGAACTTAGTTATCAACAGTTTTGTTGGATACATACATCTCAGATAGATGATGTCATATAACACTTTTTACAAGAATTTTTCTAATTTATCTAGGTAATTTTTCTACAAACTCAAAAAAATTAAGAATTTTAAAAATGTTTTAACATCATGAATTTTAGGCAGAAAAGGAAATTAAGGAAATCCAATAACGCAATGACGTCATTTATGACGCTCACAAAGTAATTTGTAATAATAATCTCTTAAATATTTGCGATATTGGCAGTATTTGAAATATTGGCACTATAAAAAGTTAAGGAAGTCAGTGAATTTGACAGATACGGATATGGGCTTCTTGATGAAAAAACTTTTCACTGGGTTTAAATATTGTCTTCAATATAGTGAGATTCTCTTCAAAAGTATGTTTAATAATCAGGCGACTTTCGTAGCGACAGAATTTTCCGAATTAAACTTTTCCGTAGACCGAGAATAAGGACTTTATGTTTTTTAATTATATTTGCTAAAAAACTCGCCCCAAATCGGCAAAAAGGCCGACAAATGGAGAAATTATATTTTGAATTTTATTTTTCTCGGAAAAAATAAGCCAACATCGGCCGAAGGCCGATAAAGGGGGATAATACAATTGGAATTTAATTTTTTTGAAAAATGATCCCCAAATCGGCAAAAGGCCGCATAAAGGGGATATTATTTTTTTAATTTAAGTTTTGTTGAAAAATAATCCCCGAATCGGCCGAAGGCCGAACAATGAAGAAATCATACTTTGAATTCAATTTTCTTTGAAAAATGAGCCGCAATATCGATCGAAGGCGATAAAGGGGAATATTATATTTTTATTTTCTTGAAAAATAATACCCAAATCGGCCGAAGGCCCATAAAGGGGATATTATATTTCTGATTTAATTTTGTTGGAAAATAATCCCCAATCGGCCGATAAATATAGATATTTTTTTTTGAATTTTCTTGAAAAAAGGGGGTGAGCTCCAATCGGCTGAAGACGAAAAGGGGATAAAATTTTAAAATTAATTTGTTAAAATATTCCCGTCGAAGCCGATAAAGGCCATATTTTATGTTTTAAAATTTTGTTAGAAAATGATCCAAATCGGCCAAAGCCGATAAAGAGGGATAATTATAATTTCAAATTTAATTATTGTTGAAAAATAATCCTCAAATGGCCGTGAGAGCGATTTCTATGTTTTAAATTTGTTAAAAAAATGTCCCAAATCGGCCGAAGGCCGATGAATGGAGATATTATACTTTGAATTAATTAATTTTGAAACATTCTCCCGAATCGGCCGAAGGCCGATAAAGGGCGATTTTATTTTTAAATTTGGTTAAAAAATGATTTCAAAACTCGGCCGAAAGCCGATAAAGGGGGACAATATATTTCAAATTAATTTTGTTTAAGAAATAATCCCCAAAACGTCTGAAGGTCCACAAATGAAGAAATTATATTTTGAATTTTTATTTTCTTGAAAAATGAGCCCAAAATCGGCCGAAGGTCGATCAAGGGAGATATTATTTCGGATTTGATTTTTCGAAAAGATGATCCCCAATCGGCCAAAGGCCGATAAATAAAAAATTATACTTTGAATTTAGTTTTCTTTGAAAAATGGCCCCAATATCGATCGAAAACCGATACAAGGGGACACCCGACAAGTCTGAAGTTTTATTAATATCGGTCTTTAAAAAAATTCTATAGTCGGGTTAAGTTGGAAATTGATGCACAGTGAAAAAGTGGTTTTTGCATTTTTACCTATAGTTTGTTATGTTTAGAAAATAAAAATGTGAAATGTTTGTAAGGAATGAACACTTTTGTTGAAAGATAAAAAAAAAAAAATTAATTTCCACATTTCTTATTTACAATATATTGCTTTGAAAAAAATGTACCAATCTGCTGGACTTATGCCACCCCTTCCACGTGTAAGCACCAATAATTTCTTACCCCGGTACGCCACCACTCGTACATAAATTGTACGAACACTATTCCAAAAAATCATCAACGCAGAACCACTCATCCGATAAAAGTAAGGCTGAGGCACATAAGTTCAAACATTACTTCAAGCCTAATTATCATTTAATAACAATATATCGATCTAAAGTGGTCAAAACACCACCCTATTGGCGCCCCCGGGAGAGACATATTCGATATTTTTGTCTATATGTTCAAACGCCAGACATTTCATATACTACATTTTTAATCGCATATTAAGTATTAAATATTTTCTTGACACACATATTTAAAAGAAAATTACGATCAGTATTATTCGGATATTTATATTTTGTAAATTTTTAATTTTCAAAAATTTTTCTATTTTCTCTAGCTTTTGTTTCCTCAATAAATAGGAAATTAAAAATTGTAGAATTCGATTTTAAAGTTTCTGGCGTATCTTCATAAAAAGTGAATGCTAGATTATCGATGTCGAGAATATTTTTCCATTAGTCGAATTCTACTCTTTCTTTTCTTCAATCAAAATCTATCAAAAATATCAGATTCATTTCCATCGGAAATGTCATATATCCTTCGTCTCCATTTTTTAATGTCATAATTATCGCAAATACAGATTATATAAAGATGATTTGAAAATGATAGAGAGCAATCAGAAGATGATTTCCACAGGCCGACATGTGGGACAGAGCGTCCATATCCCGTAGTGCTCGAATATCAGGCCCCGGTGTTCATTCAAACAAGATAAAAATCAAAAAATATCAAACATAAATAATTAGAGGTACGCTGTGATTTGATTAACTTCAAGAGAAATTATTTATACTAGAGAAATATTTATCGTAAGTGGGGTGATATATTCTCATACCCAAGTTAAATATATGATTTGTTTTAATTTACAAGTTAATTTTAGGTTTTTTCGAAATTCAATAAACTCCCGTAAAAGCCTTCGCGTCGGCAAAGTAAAGTCGGATTTTATTTTTTTAAAAGATGTTCGAAAATGACCGAACAGATTTGTATCAGTGATTGGATTCTTAATTCATAAAACAACTCGATAAATTTTAATCGTAAGTTTTGTGGAGACAGAAGTGCTCGAAAAAAAAACGTTTCTCATTTTCAAGCGTTTTATAACTTCATAAAAAAATTATCTACAGCATTTTAATCTAGATATTCGAAAATTCTCATACAATTTCGAGTTCTCCCTGATATTACCGATACGAACATAGCACACTTAAATGTGAAAGGGGGTTTGTTTTGGGTAGTTTTTCTGACTCAAAAGAGGACACTCAAAATATTTTTTGTTTTGTCTTTCGAGAGGTATACACTCAGAGGATATTCATGCAATCAAAGTTTTTAGTACGATATTGAAAATTTCCAGACAATTTTGTAAAATAATCATGGTGGGTCTCAAATAAATATCAAGCGGTTAAAATTCTACAGACACTTCCGTGGGTCGAAAAAAGGTCCAATTCGTACAATAGTGTTACGATGAGTGCGCACAGGTTAAGACACTCTTGTCTAATTTTTCGATTGTATCTGTTTTTTTGGTATNATTTGGACAAAAGTACCACCAAATTGAAGCTGAGATTTCACTGATCAAAAAGTTGGCTTACAGCTAATCAAAATTTTTAACCAATCAGCGTCAAATTCGATAATTAGGTTGAACATTTTTGCTTAAAAATAATCGAAATTTCTAGAATTCGATTAAGACATTTCCGATAATTTTAATGTCATGCATCGTTTTCGGTGGGTCATATTCACCAATAAAAAATGTTCATATCATGGTAGAATACCGGTTTTATGCGGGTTAAAGCAAACAAATATTCGAATTTTGAAAATTCTAGATTTTGTTCTAGATTGTTTTGAAAAAAATGATTGCCACCACGAGATTCCTTGGGTCAACTTTAGTCATAACCGATATTAATTTATCATAAATTAATTCTATAAGGGGCTCAAAAAATTACGACACCTACCCCCTTAATATTATAACTTTATCAACAAATGGTTAGCCTAAGGTAGGAACGACAAAATAAATTTTGGGTTCTAGTATAGATCTTGAAAATTTTTGTGGAAATACTTACAATTAGGTCTTGATGAAAACTGTTCAATTAACAAAAAAATTTAATAAATCACCAGGAAACCTGTCAAATTTCGAAGAATAACTTATATGCACATTTCTGACTATTTTTAATAATCGTTTTATTGTGATCATGTAAGAGCGACAGTGGTGCAGCGGTTTGACACTTGACTGCAAATCCGACGGCCCGGAGTTCGAAACTGGCATTAATCAGTATTTTTTGAAAATTCAACCTAGAATTATTGAGGAGAGTTGGCCTCAGTTGACCCCAAAACTTAGATGGCCCCATGGTTGAGATGGCCCCACGGTTGACGTGGCCCCAATAGGTGAGTTGGCCCCAAAACATAGATGGCCCCACGGTTGAGATGGCCTCATGGTTGAGTTGGCCCCTATAGGTGAGTTGGCCTCATTTTCAGTTGGTCCCAAAACTTAGATACGCCATGGTTGAGATGGCCCACGGTTTACTTGGCCCCCATAGGTGAGTTGACCCCAGAACTTAGATGGCCCCAAAACTGAGATGGCTCTATGGTTGAGATGGCCCCAAGGTTGACTTGGCCCCCATAGGTGAGTTGGCCCAAAAACTTAGATGGCCCCAAAACGTAGATGGGCCTACGATTGAGATGACCCCATAGGTGAGTTTTTCATCTTTGTATAAAAAATCTTATTTTTGTTCCATATCGCTGAATGTGCCCAAATCGTCAAATTTGCTGATATCGCCGAAATTTTTTGTCGAAAAACTTTCGGCAATAATGCCTCCCCCTTGAGACCAATAATATTTTTATAAGTAGTAATGTATAAAACACAAAATGTTTTCGAAAACGATTTAACTTTGTTTTTAAAGCTTCAGAATAAATTATTATATGATTATATCAAATATATGATAAATGTCAGATTAAAAAACTGATTTTTAAGAGAAAGTTTTTAATTTCATACGAGAAATGAATTATATTCGCAGAGCTTTAGGGTGACGCGAGAGAAAACTGAAATCTTTGGTAAATATAGTCTTATATTTCTTTAGTTTTGCACTAAAATTGCTCAAATTTTTTTTATATATTTGAAAATAATTTTAATCAAAAAAAGATGGCTGCTGCGTTTGTTGATATTAATAAGGCAAATCGAGGATACAAAAAACAGATAACAATCGAAAAATTAGACAAGAGTGTCTTAAGGGGGTGGCATAAGTCCAGCAGATTGGTACATTTTTTCAAAGCAATATATGTAAATAAGAAATGTGGAAATTAATTTTTTTATTTTTTATTTTCAACAAAAGTGTTCATTCTTACAAACATTCACATTTTTATTTTCTAAACATAACAAACTATAGGTAAAAATGCAAAAAACCACTTTTCACTGTGCATCAATTTCCAACTTAACCCGACTATAGAATTTTTTTAAAGACGATATTAATAAACTTCAGACATTGTCGGGTGTCCCCTTGTATCGGTTTTCGATCGATATGGGGCCCATTTTTCAAGAAAACTAAATTCAAAGTATAATTTTCTCATTTATCGGCCTTTGGCCGATTTGGGGATCATTTTTCGAAACAATCAAATCCAAAATATAATATCCTCCTTGATCGACTTTCGGCCGATTTTGGGCTCATTTTTCAAGAAAATAAAATTCAAAATATAATTTCTTCATTTGTGGACCTTCAGACGTTTTGGGGATTATTTCTTAACAAAATTTGAAATATATTGTCCCCCTTTATCGGCTTTCGGCCGATTTTGAAATCATTTTTTAACAAATTTAAAACATAAAATCGCCCTTTATCGGCCTTCGGCCGATTCGGGGAGAATGTTTCAATAATATTAAATTCAAAGTATAATATCTCCATTCATCGGCCTTCGGCCGATTTTGGGATCATTTTTTTAACAAATTTAAAACATAGAATCGCTCTCCGGCCGATTTGAGGATTATTTTTCAACATAATTAAATTGAAATTATATTATCCCTCTTTATCGGCGTTTGGCCGATTTGGGGCTCATTTTTCAAGAAAATTTGTCGGCCTTCGGACGTTTTGAGGATTATTTTTCAACAAAATTAAATTTAAAATATATTATCCCCCTTTATTTGTCTTCAGCCGATTTGGAGCTCATTTTTCAAGAAAATTCAAAATAAAATATCTATATTTATCGGCCGATTTGGGGATTATTTTCCAACAAAATTAAATCAGAAATATAATATCCCCTTTATGGGCCTTCGGCCGATTTGGGTATTATTTTTCAAGAAAATTAAAATAAAAATATAATATTCCCCTTTATCGGCCTTCGATCGATATGCGGCTCATTTTTCAAGAAAATTGAATTCAAAGTATGATTTCTTCATTTGTCGGCCTTCGGCCGATTCGGGGATTATTTTTCAACAAAATTAAATTAAAAAAATAATATCCCCTTTATGGGCCTTTTGCCGATTTGGGGATCATTTTTCAAAAAAATTAAATTCAAATTGTATTATCCCCCTTTATCGGCCTTTGGCCGATGTTGGGCTTATTTTCCGAGAAAATAAAATTCAAAATATAATTTCTCCATTTGTCGGCCTTTTGCCGATTTGGGGCGAGTTTTTTAGCAAATATAATTAAAAAACATAAAGTCCTTATTCTCGGTCTACGGAAAAGTTTAATTCGGAAAATTCTGTCGCTACGAAAGTCGCCTTGATTATTAAACATTACTTTTGAAGAGAATCTCACTATATTGAAGACAATATTTAAACCCAGTGAAAAGTTTTTCATCAAGAGCCCATATCCGTATCTGTCAAAATTCACTGACTTCCTTAACTTTTTATAGTGCCAATATTTCAAATACTGCCAATATCGCAAATATTTAAGAGATTATTATTACAAATTACTTTGTGAGCGTCATAAATGACGTCATTCGCGTTATTGGATTTCCTTAATTTCCTTTTCTGCCTTAAAATTTCTATTGATGTTAAACATTTTTAAAATTTCTAAAATTTTTTTGAGTTGTAGAAAAATACTCAGATAGAATTAGAAAAATTCTTTAAAAAGTGTAATATGACATCATCTATCTGAGATGTATGTATCAAAAAACTGTTGATAACTAAGTTCATCAAGGCGGATAATTTGATGATAAAATTATTTTTTCCGGATCAAACGGGCATCCCTTTATTTTAATTTCACGTTTTTTATCTCGAAAAATAAAGGTTTGGAAGCCATAAATAATAATTTTCAAATTTTTTTCACAAAAAGTGTGTCAATTTCATTTTTAAGTGGCGTTGACCCAATAACTACCAATGCGGCATGCCGCGGCATTTGTTTTAAAATAATTTAATACTGAAAAAACGAAAAATTGCTATATTTTGATCACGTCACTGTGTTGTCAAGGGAAATTCCCCCCTGACACCACATCTCGGGGCTTCGCGTTCCATGACGCGGCCCGATTATATATACTCCGAAATGGAGTATATTCGCCAGTCCGTTAAGAAACGGCCCTCAGCTAACAAGCTATCTATTTCTATTCTCTTACCCGTGCTTTATGAATAAACTTGTAATTAACTCTTCTAACAAAGTCGTCAGTTAATCGCATAGCAGGAATTAATAATAAGACTAACTAACAAATAAGTTAGTGAACATCACGACCAAATTTTTTTTCATAATTTTTTCCATTTTTATATATATTATAAACCTCCTAGAAGTTTCAGAAGAACCCACTCATTATTTTTATAAGTCTATATTAATGGTGGAAACCCTGTGGTAAGTTCTGTAAATTTGAAATCATATTTCTTAATTTCTTTGGGTCACCCTTAATTTTCTAAGATTGTATTATGCTTTCACACAAGTTCTGCTCTTAACCTAACCCTCGAAAATCCCGATTATGAACATTTCATTTTTTTAATTCCATATACTAGTCAAAGATGTTCTTGTGTAGCGAGTAATATTTATAAAATAATTAACCAATTCACTCCAAATAACAAACTAAGAATAACTTTAACGAGTATAAAACTTGATAGTGTTATTAACCCCCGTCTTAAGGATGTGGGCGACGATAATTGGGCTCTTTTTTACACATTTTCAAGTGAAGTTTCTGAGAAACCTGGCTTCAGAAATAATTATTTTTTT
>SCLH01000300.1:15886-30627 GCA_004367855.1 Oikopleura vanhoeffeni | reverse complement strand
CTATTTAGTTTTACTAAAAAAATGCCTCTCACGATAATAAGCAGGAAATAATAAACCAACTAATTATTGTCGTCAGTTATATCGACTCCAGTCTGCCGAGTATATACCTTCTTGAATTCCATCTGCGTGGGAAAAACACAAACAAAATATGCTTTCATGACTACAGCACTGTAAGCATTCGGTAATTACATTTTGATTATGCATAAGCTGACCAATAATTATTTGCTGAATAAGGGGTACTTTTCAGGGTCTTTTTTCGTCTCCGTGCCGAAAAACAGTGTGGCGCAAGTGGTGGTCAACTTCAATAATCAGTGCTGGAAATAGTTATCTAGATTACTCTCCCAGGACTGACCCGGATTATTTGTGTGTTTTCAATAAAAAAATCTATACTAAAATAAAATTTTCTAGAAAAAATCTTTTTCTCACCTTTTTTGGTAAACTCTCTAAATCACAAGCAGGTTCAATAGCAGTTACCACCAGGACATTTAAAATCAAAAATATTCTTCTCATAACAAAATTTGATTATTCTCGTGAAATGTTCTTGCTTTTAAAGGAACGAAATACGCCCTAATCCAAGATTTTCCTAGACAATTTGTGTTTCAACCGCCATTTTATGAGAACATAAATGTTGAATAAACAATTTGGTACTATTGCATGGCGGAGTCGAATAGCAATACTTAAGAAGGTGATATAGGCAGTCAATATATTTTGAACTAGAAATCCAACTCAATTGATCTGTTATACCGTAGGAGAATTAGGCTGACCGCGGTTGTCCGCTAAGGCGAATCTATACATTTCTCGGAGAAAGTATTCGTCTCAAAAATTTTAAAAACTTTCAATTTCTTCAAATCCAGATTTTTTTGAAAATTTTGAGCACGGCTTCTGATTGGTTCTCAAAAAAATGCTCAGAAATAGGTTTTGATATGTTTATCTTGTAGCGCTAATCAAGGCGATCATTTTTTATATTAGAACATACCCACTCAGACCCCTTAAAAAAAGTTATGGGGGGTCTTTTGACTACTTGTCCTTATAAAAAAACAGTTTTTTGTCAATATCTTTTGTTTAAGAGACATGACTTCTCTAAAAATTTAACATAAGACGGGAAATATTATTTAGCGCCTTTGAAACTAAAAAATACTGGAACAATGGAAAATAACAAAAATCATAAATTTGATTACAGCTCTTTTATCGATTATCGCAGCCAANAACAGGTGAAATCTAATATGTCCCCCCCACAATTGCGAATAGCAAAAAACTAACGCAAGCAATGCTACTGGCCCTTTACGAGGTAAAAAAGAGAAAAGTCTCAAGCTATCCCTAATTCATGTCCTAACAGGAACAAGAATACAAGAAATCATAGATTCTTGCGGAGGCGGGAGGATGACAGACAAGCTAAAAAAAAAGCAATTCAAGACGGGAAACGTCGCGTTAATAAACGACAACATTGTAAAAAACATTGAATTATCGTCGCTAGAGGCCAAGAGGAAATAAAAGCAATCGCTGTCGACTCAGTCGACATACAAGACGAAAACAGTCAAGAGATTAATAATCTCAGAAAAAATAAATATTAGGAATAAATTTTCACTAAGATTCAAATGAAAAAATTCAAATTTATAGCATTTGACTATATTAGGGACAGGAAGCAAAAAACTTTGCGATTTCATTAAAAAAACGGGCACGCTAGCCGGAAAAATTCCGGAGAAAAACTAGTTAATGATTCATTCGGAAAAAATGAAAAAAATTCACTGTGAAAAATCTCCAAAACATATCTTATATCCAAATGCAAAATTTCACACAAATGGTGACAAATCTTCAATATTACAGCAATAAACTTATGATCCCAATACTTGTTATGGAATCACTACAAGGCTTTATAACGCATGATAAAAATGTAAAAACAACAGTAGCCCAATAACGGCACCTAAATCGAAATTATAAAAGTATTTCGACGCTGTGTAGGAACCGTTTTTTCTTTTTGGCAAAGATTTTGCCCAAAAAAGAAGATGGCGAAGTTGTTGAACCAAAGGACAGTAGGACTAAAATTAATTTTTGGTAAATTGTTAAATTAAACGATGGATCACTAAAAAGTGGATTTAGATCTAGCAGGTGTCTGCAAGTAGAAGGTGACCACTTAATAAGAGCATCAGCTGGAGATGCGAGTGGACTCGCTATAATTATAGAATCAGTTTCACAAAAAAAGATTTGAGACTGATCTAGGACGTGATTAACAATCACATTACTTTAGAAAGTAGTTGGAAGTGTTTTACAACACCTAGATGCTCAGACAACAATGGTGTCAACGAAAAGAATACGGGACCAAGTACCGCGTTTCAATTTTCATGACAAATGTGAAATAGAAAGGGCGCGTCACAAAACCAGCGATATTTCATATAAGAATAAATTGGTTCCGGACACATAGTTTTGCTCTTCAAAAAATAATTGGAAATTCAAATGTATCTGACAGTCGAGTTTAAAAATTATCCAGGAAAAGGCGGGACAAGCGCTATATAGGCGGGTTCTTGGCTGGCAGGAACGACCTACTAGCCAGCTCTCTTTTTTCTCACTGATTAGTAAAGGAAAAAATTTTGGATATGATTGATATCGATAAATCCTAATATGAGGAGCTAAAACAAATGGAAGATGAAGCAAAGTAGAGAAAATTGGACAATATTGCGGTAGAGATAGACGTCATAAGGCAAATCACTCGACGAAATACAGAGAAAAATGTGTATGGAGGTTACAATGGATGCAAACAAATTGAACATTTGTATATTCACTTGCTACAACATTCATCACAAAAAACATTGTTTACGATTGAGTCCAATTTCAAGCAACATGAAAGGTAACGACTGTTCAGTCACCAGTGCTTAATTCATGCAAAAAACATGAACGATCTATCTAAAATTTCCGAAATGAACAAATATTTGTTCAAATTATGTTATAAACGAATCGACTTGAATTCAGTCAAATACATAAAAAAGATGAAACAGTTAAATCATTATAACAGTTATGGTGGAACTACCACGATTTTACGCAATAAAAAAGCGAAATCTATGATTTTAACAACAGTACCGATCCCAACAAGGAAAAACGGAAAAAATAATCTTTACGAATACATAAAATTTCATACGTACCTGAAAATTTGTAATCGCTAACGGATTCATAATCAAACGTAGCCATAAACACAAAATATGTGTGATAATCCGAAAAATATTTATACTGCTACAAAACCTCTTTGATAATATCAAGTGAGGGAGACCAAGCTGCGTAATGCCTTGTTAGTAGAAACCGCATTAATTCATGTATCCCAAGAGGATTTCAGCATATCAGACTGTATTAAGTCAGGATTAACGAAAAATTCAGTAGTTATTTCTGTTTCAGTTCTTGTGCGTTATAAATGCACACATACGGGATTACAAATTCACCGGTTAAATATGAAGATGCGTACCACAAAAAGTTCTTAGCGCTTACTAAAAAGGAACTTCAAATCCAGTATTTAGCTTTGCAACCAGCAAGTTTTTATCGATTTACTTGAATCATCAGAAACGACGATTAGGTTCAAAACAACAATTTTTTCGGAAAAATTTTTTCAGAAAATTGAGTGGATGACCACCTTAAACTGCATTTAATAATTGCATTCAGTCGAAAAACTGAAGTCTTGAAATAGACTCATTACATCCGATTGAATGAAATTAATCCAAATTGAATGAATATAACTCGAGAAAATGCATTAAAAAGAGTTAATCCCAAACCGGAATTTTTTAAAAATGAAAATTTCAAAAAAATGGAAAATTCTATTACGGACCTTATGCAGTCATTTTTGTCAATCCTCTTGTCAATTGACTTTTGGGAAACAATTAATGATAAATATCATAATTTGCATCTAAAACAAAATGTAAAAAACCCCAAAAAAGGCTCTATAACAATGTGAGATTGTTTAAAATTTATGTGAAAAATATTGAATCCTAACTATCAAAATAATCAGGAAAAAAACCTATTTTAGCCGCTAAAATTTAATTTTTCTTTGAGAAAATAGTTCGTCTTAATTTTAAAAGGTTCTTAAAATTTGTTAGGCCGCGCTACAATATATTTTTTTCAAGGCATACTAGGATGACATACGTCCAAATTAAACATAACAATGGTTCTAAATTCTTTTTAAGAAAAAAAGCTATAATAAATAAAATATAATTGAGAAATTCAATTAATTTATTTTTTTTCTTGTTAGAAAAAAGTACGTAAATTTTGCAATAAAAAAAAAAATCAGGCGTTGCGCTTAATGCACAAAACCGCAATTGAGGAAATTGTTCGGAGGGAAAGCGGAAAAGAGAGAAAGCCAAAAGTTTTAAGGGCTATCTTGAAAAAGAGTAAAAAGCAATGCTCTCTTCACGCTGCTTACCTAAGCGCTATACAAAAAAAGTATAAGACAGCCCTTTCACGCCGCACACGGATCTTAAATTTTTCGGTTTAAACCCAAATTAAAAATCCCGCGGATAAACTTTTTCGCCTACCTGGAAGAAATAATCAATTTTCACGGGTTGGACGTTTTAGCTTAGATTACGCTAAAAATAAAAAATCGGGAGAGAATGAATCTACCGAACATAAATTAGGACCCATATTTAAGCAACCCAAGTTTTAAAATTTATATCAAAAACATTTCAAACAGTTAAAAAACTGTAAAATAAATTGAAAAATGAACAAGTACCCCCTTCAACTGACGAATTAGCTAGATTTAAAGTCAACAACGACCCGGCAACAATGAAGCCTAAAAGTCAGATGAAAGTAGCGCAATGCCACGAATTCAGGGCCTAAAAAGGCAGACCAGGCTAGAAGGGTCAAAAAACCCGAAAGTTAAAAACATGGGGCTAAACCCGAAACAAATTCAAATTTTTTATAGAGGTAAAACAAATTACGCTCGAGGCTCCAAAATCTTTGCCGGAAGAGGCAAATTTGGACGCAAAAAGTCCAGGTTTAAAAAACCAATGGACTTTTGTGAAAATTTGTTCGAGAACAGTTTGCTCTAGGAAGCGACTGCCATTATTTTCGAAAAATAGTAAGCTAGAAAACTGGCTTAAAGCTACCGTAAAAGCAGGTGTGCTTCTCACAACAAGAGAAGTGTGCCACAACCTTAGACAAATTTTTTGAAATTTGTCATTTTTAAGCCCAACGGTTATATTAAATTAACCCAAAATTTTTTTGTCTTGTTACAAAGACATGCGGCTATTAACCCGACACCTCTAACATAAAATCTTAGAGGCCATAAGCCACTTTTATGGGGGTGAACCTTACCAAAAAATTTTGAAGGCAATCAAATTTGCTTAAGGAAATAGTTGGAAGGAAAATTGATTTACAAAACATCGAGGGCACAGCTTAATATTCAGGCTCAGAGATCAAACTCAATGGAAAAGCCCTTTTGACCAGAAAACTGGGAATTTTTTAGTTATACAAGGTATTAACCTTTGTGGCCCACTTGGACGCGAGCGCTAATAGGATTAAGGACTTAAGTGGCATCCGAATTTTTTAGCGTCGGACTTAAACGCAGGATGCCACAAGTCCTATTTTTTACCCCAATATGATTTTGAAAACATTTTTGGTATGCGGATTTTCCGCTTCAAACAATTCACTCTATCAAGACACTTATAGAGTGTAAACAACCGAAAAATCGAGCAAAGGAACAAAAATTAGGGAAAAAACGTCGAATGAACTATTGTTCAAAAATAATCTTATTTTTTTTTTTTGCTTATTTTGTTAAAAAATCGTTATTTTGCGCTTATTGTAAAAAATCGTTAATTTTTTTTGCCTATAGTTAAAAAATCTATATTTCGTGCTAAATTGTTAAAAAAGCCTTATTTTTTGCTTATTTCAATTTATTGCAAACTGTTCCTATTTAAATTTTTAAAGAGTTGAAAAAAAAAACAAGACGGTTTTATACCAAAAAAATGGAAAAAAAAATCTGAAAAAATGGTCTTTAACCAAAATTTTGATTTAAACGTTCGTACAAGCATAAGGAATTGAAAAATACGAAAAAACAAGTTAAAATGCTTAAATGAAATTCAAGTTCACGAACGTACAACAAGCCTGAAAAAAGCATGAAAACAAGTAAAATTCAAGAACCGTCAAAATAAAACTCTACTGTATAAAACAAAAAAAATTCTGTTATTTTATCATTTCTGAAACAGTTTTTTTTTGCAAAATACATTACAATATTTTAAATTTTCTCTGGAGGGGGTTTGAATGTGTTTGTTCAGGGAATCCCCCCTGCACCACTCTCGGGGCTTCGCGTCTCCATGACGCGGCCCCGATAATATGACTCCGAAATGGAGTATATTCGCCAGTCGTAAAACCGGCCCTCAGCTAACAGCCATCTATTTTATCTCTTACCCGTGCTTTATGCATAAACTTGTAATTAACTCTTCTAACAAAGTCGTCAGTAATCGCATAGCAGATTATAATAGACTAACTAACAAATAAGTAGTGAACATCACGACCAAATTTTTTTCATTATTTTTTCCATTTTATATATATTATAAACCTCCTAGAAGTTTCAGAAGACCCAGTCATTATTTTTTATAAGTCTATATGTAATGGTGGAAACCCTGTTGTAATCTGTAAATTTGAACATATTCTTAATTTCTTTGGGTCACCCTTAATTTTTCTAGATTGTTTATGGCTTTCTCACACAAGTTCTGCTCTTAACCTAACCCTTCGAAATCCCGATTATGAACCATTTTCATTTTTTTAATTCCATAATACTAGTTCAAAGATGTTCTTTGTGTAGCGAGTATATTTATAAATAATACCAATTCACTCCAAAATAACAAACTAAGATACTTTTTAACGAGGTATTAAAAAAACTTGATAGTTTATTAACCCCCTGTTTAGATGTGCGGGCCGACGATAATTGGGCTCTTTTTACACATTTTCAAGTGGAAGGTTTCTGAGAAACCCCTGGCTTCAGGAAATAATTATTTTCTCCCAAATACGAGTACAACTTCTTAAGGAAGGTGCAGTCTATTCAGAGGATCTGATACCTCAACCTACGCTTCAGAAAATGATTTTTAGTAGGCCGTCCCTAAAAGCACTAAAAAGGTTCTACTCTCATTCATTCCTCATCACTTTTTCTTGTTAATTGCAATTCAACTTCCAAATATAAATGCGCCCTCCGAGCGGAAGAAATTTCAAAAATTGCCCTAGTGTCAAAACAGCTATTGGGAGCCTCACGCAAAGCCTACTCCTCCTTGAAAAATATATAGAAAATCTTTTCAATTTGGCATCAAATTCACCGCAAAGCCTGGATTAAGGTCCGAGCGAGAGTTTTTCTGATTTTTTTTTCCAAAATTGCAAGGGAACGACTTGTGAATTTTCTAGTTTTTGGTGAAATTCTGAACTATAAATTTTTTCTAAAACCTTACTTTTTTTTGAAAAAATTCAAATTCAAAAGAAAAAATCCTGCATAGTTAAAACCTCAGTGACAAATTCTCTACAAAATAGCCGGCAATCAAAAAGTTATCTGATAAATCTCAATTATTGTTCATCCTAATTTAACCTTCATTTCAACCCCCGAAAAACCGACTTTTCTTTTGGGACAAAATTCTCAAAACCAAAAAATCTATAAGTTTAAAAACTTGGCAGAAATTTCTCTACAACATAAGTGAATCGAAAAGTATTATACGTCGGAAGCTGAGATATCCGTCGCCCCACATCCTTAAACCTACAAAAATTACTACTAACATTGTAACGTTTGCTATAACAAATGTGATTGTGAATTTAAATATATAGGCGAACACAGCCAATGCTACATTTTTTTTTTGTAAACTAATTTATACTGCACGATGACAGTAAAACAAGTTAGTTTATTTGCTCATAGAGACTTGATGAGGGCCAACAATTTGTGTACAGGGTTGTGAACTGTGTTTTGAACTTAAGAAATTTTAAACAAAGGGAAATTTAAGTTCATAAAGATAACAGGGAATTTCGTCAAAAAATAATTAAATCTAAAAAAACTTTTTAATCACTTATATTGTATACATAGGACTGCATACACCTCTTCGCTATAATACATACAACAGTGTTCATACAACTCGGTTTGATTGAAAACCTATCTTAACCCTCTGACTAAACATTGTATAATTTTCTAGGATTAGACGTTTTTAGCGTTGTAATTATTATCGAGCCCCGTTTGGTCAGAAATTTGCACACGCTGATAATAAACTGTTGCGTTACACTCCGGGTAAAATATTGTAAAAACATTATAACAGTTTTCTTTATGTTTTTTAAGATCTTAAACATTTTTTATATTTTATTGTTTTTCCAGATTTACGCACTTCTTGATATTTTTTATATTAAAACGACTAAATGAGTTTTTCAAAAATGAGGGTAATTTTAAGAAAAATTAAAATTCCGAAATCACAAATTATTTTGGTGAATTTAATTTCATGGGTGCAGAAAATTAATTTTAAATGAAAATGACGAAAACTTAAACAGAACAAAATGTTCACATCCAAAAATTGAGACATCGATATGTTAGAAAACTTAGTAAAACAGTTAAATTCCAATCCAAGTTTTTTTCCCCGGGGGAACCTGCGGAAAAAGCTTTAAAAATAAAACAAATAAAACGAAATCCAAAAATTCTACAAATATACAAAATTATACTAAGTACTAGTAATGTCAACTGGAATATAAAACTGATATTTGACTCTGTAAACGTTAATATACATGATATTTTTACAAAAGTAACAATTGTTTTCTTTGTTCAAAATCAGGAAACAGAGGCCGCAAAATTCCGGAAAAAATGATCAACAAATATTTATACAGTAGATAACCGTCTAAATTGAAGTGAATTTTTGTTTTTTCTTCGTCATTACTACAAGTGGTAAGCTCGATTATTTTCGAAAGAGAGGAATTGATTGGCAAGCGTCCAATGGTCAGCTTTTGAAACATGGCAGCTATCACGTGTATCCAGTAGGTTTGACAAGAAGTTACAGCTATGGCTATCCCCAACCCATAAACCCTCGGGGCACATCGGACTGCCAAAAATTATTTTTTCGCTGACCTTGAAAACGTCCAAAATTACTTTTATTTTTTGGGCTGAGAATGATCCTTTGATTTTCTGTGTAGCATGGCAACTTTCGATGATTAGTTCATCATCTAGATTTCTCTGTGTTTTTTCCAAAACGTAAAATTAAAAAATAAATAACGTGTTGCGTCCACTCGTTTTTTCGCCACTAATACCAGCAATCAAAACCAGCTCAATACAGCTTATTACCAGCATTACCAGGCATCAACGACATCGCACAGGATACAACTCATTCAATAAATAACACATTGAAGACTTGCTCAACTAACCAACAATATTTTACGACGTTACTAGGCATTGGTCATAACACTGCTACAGCTTTTAAAAACAATTGACTTTTTTAAAAGTTTTTTTAGATAATTCGAAAAAAATTTATTGGCACAAAAATAATCATAAAATATATGAAGGATTTAATTTTGTAAAAAACCAAATTTAAAACACTTCAAAAAGATCACAAATTCATGAATTTTTGATGTATTTTGTTTTCTTCACACAAATCAGACATCCTTATCACCTATTAATTTGCACGAATCGGACATTAATAAGCGAAACTAAGGCCCGATTCGTAAATAACTTTTCGAACCCCAAAAAAGTTTTCTGTAAAAATTCTGAAATTTATTTCTCATTCTGAAGACGGCAAAACATGTCAATAAAATCAATTTTTTAAATTGAAAATAAAATAACAACCTAAGGTAGGCTTTTTTTAAACTAGCTCCACCCTTTTCAGTCATTTAGAGAACATAATTACCGGTAAACTGGTGACAAAGGGTAAAACAAAAAAAAGTTGCATGCACGAATATACTTGGCTTTACAACAAGCAGAAAAACCCGTGTGATATCTGCTATGGTCTTCGAGAAAAAACGGCTGAGAAGGGTGCGGCTAGTTTAAAAAACAGGCTACCTAACTAAATGTTTACCAAAATCTTTTTCAATAAAGTTTTATAATTATCGGAAAAATGCGAGTGTTTCGAGTTATTTTGTTAATATAAAAATATTTTCAAATTTCACCTTTTATACGGAAGGCCCTAGGGACAGCCTGTGGTCAATTTTTGTAAATTTTCAACTACATTTTCAAAATTTCCTTTGTATCGATTGCCGTGAATACAGAGTTTCTTGAGTTTTATTTTGAATTTTAAAGATGTTCTATAATTTATAATTTCAGCACCTTGAAGAAGCCTAGGACAGCCTGTGGTCATTTTTTGTGAAAATTTTTTAATAACGATTTTGGAATTCCTTGAGATTCAGTCACCCAGAAAACGGAGTTTTGAAGTAGTTTTATTTATTTTGGAAAATTTACTTCTAATTCTAATTTCAGCTCCCATTAGGAATCCTAGTACAGCATTGTGGTCATTTTTGGAAATTATCGACAAAATTTTTGAATTCGTTGAGGTCGATTAACATAGGCGAAAATATTGATGATTTCAGCATTTCTTTGCCAAATCACGAACCTGTCACGTAACATAATAAAACTTCAATTATTTAGTTATGCAAAAATAACGATTTTTTTGACTAGGTCCCTGGTAAATTGTTAGGGCCAATTTTTTCTTTGATGAATCGTATACTCTCAATCATATCAGCATATTTTTGTTAATCTTTACCTCAAGCGCAACAGACCAGTGTTTTTTCAAACCGCGTTACTTTTTTCCTACCAGAAAAAAAACATATATTGGCCAAAACAGAGTGTTTTATTTAAAACCGAAAAAAAAATTTCTGAAAGTTGCAGCCAAAAGCCTAAAGTGCTCCCGAAAATAAATGAAATCTGAACTGGTCGACTTTTGCCGTTCCTACCTTAGGGTTAGCCGATCACTTAAAAGTGAGATGTTGCAAAATTTCAAAAACAGGATGTTTAAAAGTTTTTATTAAAAAATCAAATTTTTTTTTCTGACTAAATCGGTCATGAAAAATAAATGGGGGAAAGTCAAATTTACGATTAATTAAACAAAAACTAAAGGCCGATTCGTCAAATTATATTTCGCCCACCAAAATCGTTTCTGGTTCAAATTTTTACAATTTGTTTCTCACTCTGAAGATGCAATAAAGCCCAAACATGTTCAAAAAACAATTTTTAAATTAAAAATTATATATAAAATTTACTATCGAGTATAGAATTAAATGGCCAAAAAAAAAGAAAAAAATATTTTTTAGAGAAAAAATGACCTTCAATTTACGTGTTAATACTGAAAAATGTCCGGACTATCAAAATAAATGACCGCAATTTTTTTGCCAAAATAAAATTTCGGAATATTGAGCGCCAAATGGCACTCACTTGGTGTAAAACGGAGGTTTTGTAAATTTCATCATAGTTTTAGAAATGACAATGCCGACCATCTCATCAGTTGGACATACAAAAAATTTAATAAATACCAGAAAATTAAATCAGTGATTTCTGCTGATTACACAGAAAATTCAAAAAAACTTACTGAATAAAAATGTTTTGACTCGATTTGCAGGAAAATTTTTCACAATATTTTTTTAAAAGACAACGGAAAATAAAATACACTGAAAATTTTATGATTATTCAAACAGCGGGCAGAAAATATTAAGCATTGATAAAACAAAATCTATGTTTTTATACCAACAGATTTAAAAGAAATTTTGAAGAAAAATATGGACGAAAAATGAGGAAAAATTTTCATAATGTTTTTTGAAATTATTTTGCAAATGTTAAAAATTGAAAATAAAACTCGAACTCAAATATTTCCTAAAATATATAAAAAGATTTTTAAGAGGCTGAACTACAATTATTCTGGTTGAGCTAAGGATAATTACAAGTGTACCTATTTACATGTGTATGTTCGGAAACCTTACTAGACACACTTCCCGAATTCTTAAAATTCGAATTCAAGAACATGGGCGATGTGATAGCTCACATGTTTTTGACCATATTTTTGTCTGTGTGGGAATACCAACGAGTCATTAGAAAGCCAGGATACTGTAAGTTGATTCCCGAAACACTACTCAACTACATTACATTTATATGAACACTTTACAGCTCTTTTTACCAACTTATCTAATTTGGTTATGAAAGGATGCATACGACAGGATAATGATCACACAACTAAAACCTTCACTAAAACAAACCAACTCAAATTCAAAAAGTCTAATTTTGATTTGTAGTTGTATAACCCGTGTAAATGATCTTTTGAACAAGTCGATAGTAGGCCTTTAATTTCACCAATTTCGGGCCTACTATTTCAAAATTGTTTTACTGCAACTCTGCAAAAAAAATTCAATTTCTCACTTGCAAAAACCGTGATTTGAAAATGATTTAATAAATCGAAAGCTTATCAAGACTATTTAGTTTTACTTAAAAAAATGCCTCTCACGTAATAAGCTAGCAAATAATAAACAAACTAATTTTTGTCGTCAGTTATAATCGACTCCAGTCTTCCGAGTATATTACCTTCTTGAATTCCATCTGCGTGGGAAAAACACAAACAAAACTATGCTTTCATGATACAGGCACTGTAGCATTTCGGGTAATTTTACTTTGATTATGCTAAGCTGACCAATAATTATTTGCTGAATAAGGGCGTACTTTTCAGGCGTTTTTTTCGTTTCCGTGCCGAAAAACAGTGTGGCGCAAGTGGTGGGTCAACTTAAATAATTCAGTGCTTTGGAAATAGTTATCTAGATTACTCTCCCAGGACTGGGACCCGGATTATTTGTGTGTTTTCAATAAAAAAATTTACTAATACTAAAATAAATTTTCTTAGAAAAAATCTTCTCACCTTTTTTTGGTAAACTTCTTTAAATTCAAAGCAGGTTTCAATAGCAGTTACCACCAGGACATTTAAAATCAAAAATATTTCTTCTCATAACAAAATTTGATTATTCCGTGAAAATGTTCTTGCTTTTAAAGGAAACGAAATACGCCCTCATCCAAGATTTTCCTAGACAATTTGTGTTTCAACCGCCATTTTATGAGAACAAAATGTTGAATAAACCAATTTGGCTACTTATGCATGGCGGAGTCGAAAATAGCAAATTACTTTAGAAGGTGATATAAGGCAGTCAATATATTTTTGAAACTAGGGAATTCCAACTCAATTGATCTGTTTACCGTAGGAGAAATTAGGTGACCCGCGGTTTCCGCTATAGGCGGAATCTATACATTTCTCGGAGGAAAGTATTCGTCTCAAAAATTTTTAAAACTTTCCAATTTCTTCAAATCCAGATTTTTTGAAAATTTTTTGAGCACGGCTTCTGATTGGTTCTTCAAAAATGCTCAGAAATAAGGTTTTGATATGTTTATCTTGTAGCGCTAATCAAGGGGCGAAATCATTTTTTATATTAGAACATACCCACTCAGGACCCCTTAAAAAAGGGTTATGGGGGTCTTTTGATACTTGTCTTATTAAAAAAACAGTTTTTGTCATATCTTTTGTTTAAGGAGACATGACTTCTCTAAAAATTAACAAGACGGGGAAAATATGTATTTAGCGCCTTTGAACTAAAAAATTACTGGAACAATGGGAAAATAACAAAAATCATAATTTGATTACAGCTCTTTTATCGATTATCGCAGCCAATCAGTTCTTGAGAGGAAAATCTCCGCATTTTATTAGACGCATTACAAAATTTATCAAAAAGAGAAAAATATTAGAGAATTTACTTCGGAAACCACGGTTTTCTGATTTCGGGTGTTTTTTTGGCGCGCCAATTTCTAGATACACCGCGGCCAGCCTAAGGAGAATTTAGAATCAACCAATTTGACATTCAAAGTGAGCTTAAAACAGTACGACCGCAACTCTCTTAAGTTTATACGTTATAAAGGCAAGGCGTATCTTTTGGACTGATTTTATTTGGAAATGCTTTATAATAATTTGTGTATTGTTTGAACATGAACTTATTCCTGGGGTTCCTGTTTAAATCTATAAATTTAGATTTTCTTTAATCGTTTTATGGTGCATCATTTATCGATAAAAAGATTAAAAGCACAAATTTTGATGTTTGAGATAAAACTGACATTTTCTCAATGTTGATGAATAGCTTGAGGAAGTTTACAAAGTCGGCAATATAGAAAACTTAATCGAGATTGTGAAAACTTAGGAATTAATTCATGTTATGCTCAATTTTATGCGGATCACGAGTTTGTGGGAACATCAGTACGAGAACACTTATTTTGTCTTTCATGTCTTTTTTTGCAAAAATGGTTCAATGGAAATTGATCAAATGTTGTTTGAATAACGGGTTGTATTTTGTCTGAAGCTACCGAAAATATTTTTATAACAATCTGCTGCGATAATAAAGTTTTAAAAGTAGGAATAATTTTTAATCAATCAACGGACCAGATAAACTTTTTGTCAACTTAAATTAATAAGTGTTATTTATTAACTATTATAGTTTGATTATCGTATTATTAGTTTGTCTTGATAGGTGTTACAATAAAAGAGCTACATAAAAAATACAAGTGTTTGTTGCTTAGTATTTCAAAATTTGTTCGTTTTAAATTTTATGACTTTGAGACTTTTGATCGTTAATTATTGATATAAAATACTATCTTTGTATGTATTAATTGTACCGTATTTGAAACAGATATACAGTACAATGCGAAAAAAATCGAGTGAAGAACATGATGGGGGCCGAACATTTCAGTCAAGTTGTTAAAGTTCAGAAAAAAAGTGTTTATCAAAGAAAAATTGATATTTTGGATCAAAAAAAAATTA
>SCLH01000300.1:0-15865 GCA_004367855.1 Oikopleura vanhoeffeni | reverse complement strand
AACAGGTGAAATCTAATATGTCCCCCCCACAATTGCGAATAGCAAAAAACTAACGCAAGCAATGCTACTGGCCCTTTACGAGGTAAAAAAGAGAAAAGTCTCAAGCTATCCCTAATTCATGTCCTAACAGGAACAAGAATACAAGAAATCATAGATTCTTGCGGAGGCGGGAGGATGACAGACAAGCTAAAAAAAAAGCAATTCAAGACGGGAAACGTCGCGTTAATAAACGACAACATTGTAAAAAACATTGAATTATCGTCGCTAGAGGCCAAGAGGAAATAAAAGCAATCGCTGTCGACTCAGTCGACATACAAGACGAAAACAGTCAAGAGATTAATAATCTCAGAAAAAATAAATATTAGGAATAAATTTTCACTAAGATTCAAATGAAAAAATTCAAATTTATAGCATTTGACTATATTAGGGACAGGAAGCAAAAAACTTTGCGATTTCATTAAAAAAACGGGCACGCTAGCCGGAAAAATTCCGGAGAAAAACTAGTTAATGATTCATTCGGAAAAAATGAAAAAAATTCACTGTGAAAAATCTCCAAAACATATCTTATATCCAAATGCAAAATTTCACACAAATGGTGACAAATCTTCAATATTACAGCAATAAACTTATGATCCCAATACTTGTTATGGAATCACTACAAGGCTTTATAACGCATGATAAAAATGTAAAAACAACAGTAGCCCAATAACGGCACCTAAATCGAAATTATAAAAGTATTTCGACGCTGTGTAGGAACCGTTTTTTCTTTTTGGCAAAGATTTTGCCCAAAAAAGAAGATGGCGAAGTTGTTGAACCAAAGGACAGTAGGACTAAAATTAATTTTTGGTAAATTGTTAAATTAAACGATGGATCACTAAAAAGTGGATTTAGATCTAGCAGGTGTCTGCAAGTAGAAGGTGACCACTTAATAAGAGCATCAGCTGGAGATGCGAGTGGACTCGCTATAATTATAGAATCAGTTTCACAAAAAAAGATTTGAGACTGATCTAGGACGTGATTAACAATCACATTACTTTAGAAAGTAGTTGGAAGTGTTTTACAACACCTAGATGCTCAGACAACAATGGTGTCAACGAAAAGAATACGGGACCAAGTACCGCGTTTCAATTTTCATGACAAATGTGAAATAGAAAGGGCGCGTCACAAAACCAGCGATATTTCATATAAGAATAAATTGGTTCCGGACACATAGTTTTGCTCTTCAAAAAATAATTGGAAATTCAAATGTATCTGACAGTCGAGTTTAAAAATTATCCAGGAAAAGGCGGGACAAGCGCTATATAGGCGGGTTCTTGGCTGGCAGGAACGACCTACTAGCCAGCTCTCTTTTTTCTCACTGATTAGTAAAGGAAAAAATTTTGGATATGATTGATATCGATAAATCCTAATATGAGGAGCTAAAACAAATGGAAGATGAAGCAAAGTAGAGAAAATTGGACAATATTGCGGTAGAGATAGACGTCATAAGGCAAATCACTCGACGAAATACAGAGAAAAATGTGTATGGAGGTTACAATGGATGCAAACAAATTGAACATTTGTATATTCACTTGCTACAACATTCATCACAAAAAACATTGTTTACGATTGAGTCCAATTTCAAGCAACATGAAAGGTAACGACTGTTCAGTCACCAGTGCTTAATTCATGCAAAAAACATGAACGATCTATCTAAAATTTCCGAAATGAACAAATATTTGTTCAAATTATGTTATAAACGAATCGACTTGAATTCAGTCAAATACATAAAAAAGATGAAACAGTTAAATCATTATAACAGTTATGGTGGAACTACCACGATTTTACGCAATAAAAAAGCGAAATCTATGATTTTAACAACAGTACCGATCCCAACAAGGAAAAACGGAAAAAATAATCTTTACGAATACATAAAATTTCATACGTACCTGAAAATTTGTAATCGCTAACGGATTCATAATCAAACGTAGCCATAAACACAAAATATGTGTGATAATCCGAAAAATATTTATACTGCTACAAAACCTCTTTGATAATATCAAGTGAGGGAGACCAAGCTGCGTAATGCCTTGTTAGTAGAAACCGCATTAATTCATGTATCCCAAGAGGATTTCAGCATATCAGACTGTATTAAGTCAGGATTAACGAAAAATTCAGTAGTTATTTCTGTTTCAGTTCTTGTGCGTTATAAATGCACACATACGGGATTACAAATTCACCGGTTAAATATGAAGATGCGTACCACAAAAAGTTCTTAGCGCTTACTAAAAAGGAACTTCAAATCCAGTATTTAGCTTTGCAACCAGCAAGTTTTTATCGATTTACTTGAATCATCAGAAACGACGATTAGGTTCAAAACAACAATTTTTTCGGAAAAATTTTTTCAGAAAATTGAGTGGATGACCACCTTAAACTGCATTTAATAATTGCATTCAGTCGAAAAACTGAAGTCTTGAAATAGACTCATTACATCCGATTGAATGAAATTAATCCAAATTGAATGAATATAACTCGAGAAAATGCATTAAAAAGAGTTAATCCCAAACCGGAATTTTTTAAAAATGAAAATTTCAAAAAAATGGAAAATTCTATTACGGACCTTATGCAGTCATTTTTGTCAATCCTCTTGTCAATTGACTTTTGGGAAACAATTAATGATAAATATCATAATTTGCATCTAAAACAAAATGTAAAAAACCCCAAAAAAGGCTCTATAACAATGTGAGATTGTTTAAAATTTATGTGAAAAATATTGAATCCTAACTATCAAAATAATCAGGAAAAAAACCTATTTTAGCCGCTAAAATTTAATTTTTCTTTGAGAAAATAGTTCGTCTTAATTTTAAAAGGTTCTTAAAATTTGTTAGGCCGCGCTACAATATATTTTTTTCAAGGCATACTAGGATGACATACGTCCAAATTAAACATAACAATGGTTCTAAATTCTTTTTAAGAAAAAAAGCTATAATAAATAAAATATAATTGAGAAATTCAATTAATTTATTTTTTTTCTTGTTAGAAAAAAGTACGTAAATTTTGCAATAAAAAAAAAAATCAGGCGTTGCGCTTAATGCACAAAACCGCAATTGAGGAAATTGTTCGGAGGGAAAGCGGAAAAGAGAGAAAGCCAAAAGTTTTAAGGGCTATCTTGAAAAAGAGTAAAAAGCAATGCTCTCTTCACGCTGCTTACCTAAGCGCTATACAAAAAAAGTATAAGACAGCCCTTTCACGCCGCACACGGATCTTAAATTTTTCGGTTTAAACCCAAATTAAAAATCCCGCGGATAAACTTTTTCGCCTACCTGGAAGAAATAATCAATTTTCACGGGTTGGACGTTTTAGCTTAGATTACGCTAAAAATAAAAAATCGGGAGAGAATGAATCTACCGAACATAAATTAGGACCCATATTTAAGCAACCCAAGTTTTAAAATTTATATCAAAAACATTTCAAACAGTTAAAAAACTGTAAAATAAATTGAAAAATGAACAAGTACCCCCTTCAACTGACGAATTAGCTAGATTTAAAGTCAACAACGACCCGGCAACAATGAAGCCTAAAAGTCAGATGAAAGTAGCGCAATGCCACGAATTCAGGGCCTAAAAAGGCAGACCAGGCTAGAAGGGTCAAAAAACCCGAAAGTTAAAAACATGGGGCTAAACCCGAAACAAATTCAAATTTTTTATAGAGGTAAAACAAATTACGCTCGAGGCTCCAAAATCTTTGCCGGAAGAGGCAAATTTGGACGCAAAAAGTCCAGGTTTAAAAAACCAATGGACTTTTGTGAAAATTTGTTCGAGAACAGTTTGCTCTAGGAAGCGACTGCCATTATTTTCGAAAAATAGTAAGCTAGAAAACTGGCTTAAAGCTACCGTAAAAGCAGGTGTGCTTCTCACAACAAGAGAAGTGTGCCACAACCTTAGACAAATTTTTTGAAATTTGTCATTTTTAAGCCCAACGGTTATATTAAATTAACCCAAAATTTTTTTGTCTTGTTACAAAGACATGCGGCTATTAACCCGACACCTCTAACATAAAATCTTAGAGGCCATAAGCCACTTTTATGGGGGTGAACCTTACCAAAAAATTTTGAAGGCAATCAAATTTGCTTAAGGAAATAGTTGGAAGGAAAATTGATTTACAAAACATCGAGGGCACAGCTTAATATTCAGGCTCAGAGATCAAACTCAATGGAAAAGCCCTTTTGACCAGAAAACTGGGAATTTTTTAGTTATACAAGGTATTAACCTTTGTGGCCCACTTGGACGCGAGCGCTAATAGGATTAAGGACTTAAGTGGCATCCGAATTTTTTAGCGTCGGACTTAAACGCAGGATGCCACAAGTCCTATTTTTTACCCCAATATGATTTTGAAAACATTTTTGGTATGCGGATTTTCCGCTTCAAACAATTCACTCTATCAAGACACTTATAGAGTGTAAACAACCGAAAAATCGAGCAAAGGAACAAAAATTAGGGAAAAAACGTCGAATGAACTATTGTTCAAAAATAATCTTATTTTTTTTTTTTGCTTATTTTGTTAAAAAATCGTTATTTTGCGCTTATTGTAAAAAATCGTTAATTTTTTTTGCCTATAGTTAAAAAATCTATATTTCGTGCTAAATTGTTAAAAAAGCCTTATTTTTTGCTTATTTCAATTTATTGCAAACTGTTCCTATTTAAATTTTTAAAGAGTTGAAAAAAAAAACAAGACGGTTTTATACCAAAAAAATGGAAAAAAAAATCTGAAAAAATGGTCTTTAACCAAAATTTTGATTTAAACGTTCGTACAAGCATAAGGAATTGAAAAATACGAAAAAACAAGTTAAAATGCTTAAATGAAATTCAAGTTCACGAACGTACAACAAGCCTGAAAAAAGCATGAAAACAAGTAAAATTCAAGAACCGTCAAAATAAAACTCTACTGTATAAAACAAAAAAAATTCTGTTATTTTATCATTTCTGAAACAGTTTTTTTTTGCAAAATACATTACAATATTTTAAATTTTCTCTGGAGGGGGTTTGAATGTGTTTGTTCAGGGAATCCCCCCTGCACCACTCTCGGGGCTTCGCGTCTCCATGACGCGGCCCCGATAATATGACTCCGAAATGGAGTATATTCGCCAGTCGTAAAACCGGCCCTCAGCTAACAGCCATCTATTTTATCTCTTACCCGTGCTTTATGCATAAACTTGTAATTAACTCTTCTAACAAAGTCGTCAGTAATCGCATAGCAGATTATAATAGACTAACTAACAAATAAGTAGTGAACATCACGACCAAATTTTTTTCATTATTTTTTCCATTTTATATATATTATAAACCTCCTAGAAGTTTCAGAAGACCCAGTCATTATTTTTTATAAGTCTATATGTAATGGTGGAAACCCTGTTGTAATCTGTAAATTTGAACATATTCTTAATTTCTTTGGGTCACCCTTAATTTTTCTAGATTGTTTATGGCTTTCTCACACAAGTTCTGCTCTTAACCTAACCCTTCGAAATCCCGATTATGAACCATTTTCATTTTTTTAATTCCATAATACTAGTTCAAAGATGTTCTTTGTGTAGCGAGTATATTTATAAATAATACCAATTCACTCCAAAATAACAAACTAAGATACTTTTTAACGAGGTATTAAAAAAACTTGATAGTTTATTAACCCCCTGTTTAGATGTGCGGGCCGACGATAATTGGGCTCTTTTTACACATTTTCAAGTGGAAGGTTTCTGAGAAACCCCTGGCTTCAGGAAATAATTATTTTCTCCCAAATACGAGTACAACTTCTTAAGGAAGGTGCAGTCTATTCAGAGGATCTGATACCTCAACCTACGCTTCAGAAAATGATTTTTAGTAGGCCGTCCCTAAAAGCACTAAAAAGGTTCTACTCTCATTCATTCCTCATCACTTTTTCTTGTTAATTGCAATTCAACTTCCAAATATAAATGCGCCCTCCGAGCGGAAGAAATTTCAAAAATTGCCCTAGTGTCAAAACAGCTATTGGGAGCCTCACGCAAAGCCTACTCCTCCTTGAAAAATATATAGAAAATCTTTTCAATTTGGCATCAAATTCACCGCAAAGCCTGGATTAAGGTCCGAGCGAGAGTTTTTCTGATTTTTTTTTCCAAAATTGCAAGGGAACGACTTGTGAATTTTCTAGTTTTTGGTGAAATTCTGAACTATAAATTTTTTCTAAAACCTTACTTTTTTTTGAAAAAATTCAAATTCAAAAGAAAAAATCCTGCATAGTTAAAACCTCAGTGACAAATTCTCTACAAAATAGCCGGCAATCAAAAAGTTATCTGATAAATCTCAATTATTGTTCATCCTAATTTAACCTTCATTTCAACCCCCGAAAAACCGACTTTTCTTTTGGGACAAAATTCTCAAAACCAAAAAATCTATAAGTTTAAAAACTTGGCAGAAATTTCTCTACAACATAAGTGAATCGAAAAGTATTATACGTCGGAAGCTGAGATATCCGTCGCCCCACATCCTTAAACCTACAAAAATTACTACTAACATTGTAACGTTTGCTATAACAAATGTGATTGTGAATTTAAATATATAGGCGAACACAGCCAATGCTACATTTTTTTTTTGTAAACTAATTTATACTGCACGATGACAGTAAAACAAGTTAGTTTATTTGCTCATAGAGACTTGATGAGGGCCAACAATTTGTGTACAGGGTTGTGAACTGTGTTTTGAACTTAAGAAATTTTAAACAAAGGGAAATTTAAGTTCATAAAGATAACAGGGAATTTCGTCAAAAAATAATTAAATCTAAAAAAACTTTTTAATCACTTATATTGTATACATAGGACTGCATACACCTCTTCGCTATAATACATACAACAGTGTTCATACAACTCGGTTTGATTGAAAACCTATCTTAACCCTCTGACTAAACATTGTATAATTTTCTAGGATTAGACGTTTTTAGCGTTGTAATTATTATCGAGCCCCGTTTGGTCAGAAATTTGCACACGCTGATAATAAACTGTTGCGTTACACTCCGGGTAAAATATTGTAAAAACATTATAACAGTTTTCTTTATGTTTTTTAAGATCTTAAACATTTTTTATATTTTATTGTTTTTCCAGATTTACGCACTTCTTGATATTTTTTATATTAAAACGACTAAATGAGTTTTTCAAAAATGAGGGTAATTTTAAGAAAAATTAAAATTCCGAAATCACAAATTATTTTGGTGAATTTAATTTCATGGGTGCAGAAAATTAATTTTAAATGAAAATGACGAAAACTTAAACAGAACAAAATGTTCACATCCAAAAATTGAGACATCGATATGTTAGAAAACTTAGTAAAACAGTTAAATTCCAATCCAAGTTTTTTTCCCCGGGGGAACCTGCGGAAAAAGCTTTAAAAATAAAACAAATAAAACGAAATCCAAAAATTCTACAAATATACAAAATTATACTAAGTACTAGTAATGTCAACTGGAATATAAAACTGATATTTGACTCTGTAAACGTTAATATACATGATATTTTTACAAAAGTAACAATTGTTTTCTTTGTTCAAAATCAGGAAACAGAGGCCGCAAAATTCCGGAAAAAATGATCAACAAATATTTATACAGTAGATAACCGTCTAAATTGAAGTGAATTTTTGTTTTTTCTTCGTCATTACTACAAGTGGTAAGCTCGATTATTTTCGAAAGAGAGGAATTGATTGGCAAGCGTCCAATGGTCAGCTTTTGAAACATGGCAGCTATCACGTGTATCCAGTAGGTTTGACAAGAAGTTACAGCTATGGCTATCCCCAACCCATAAACCCTCGGGGCACATCGGACTGCCAAAAATTATTTTTTCGCTGACCTTGAAAACGTCCAAAATTACTTTTATTTTTTGGGCTGAGAATGATCCTTTGATTTTCTGTGTAGCATGGCAACTTTCGATGATTAGTTCATCATCTAGATTTCTCTGTGTTTTTTCCAAAACGTAAAATTAAAAAATAAATAACGTGTTGCGTCCACTCGTTTTTTCGCCACTAATACCAGCAATCAAAACCAGCTCAATACAGCTTATTACCAGCATTACCAGGCATCAACGACATCGCACAGGATACAACTCATTCAATAAATAACACATTGAAGACTTGCTCAACTAACCAACAATATTTTACGACGTTACTAGGCATTGGTCATAACACTGCTACAGCTTTTAAAAACAATTGACTTTTTTAAAAGTTTTTTTAGATAATTCGAAAAAAATTTATTGGCACAAAAATAATCATAAAATATATGAAGGATTTAATTTTGTAAAAAACCAAATTTAAAACACTTCAAAAAGATCACAAATTCATGAATTTTTGATGTATTTTGTTTTCTTCACACAAATCAGACATCCTTATCACCTATTAATTTGCACGAATCGGACATTAATAAGCGAAACTAAGGCCCGATTCGTAAATAACTTTTCGAACCCCAAAAAAGTTTTCTGTAAAAATTCTGAAATTTATT
This sequence comes from Oikopleura vanhoeffeni, assembly GCA_004367855.1. Taxonomy (NCBI): domain Eukaryota; kingdom Metazoa; phylum Chordata; class Appendicularia; order Copelata; family Oikopleuridae; genus Oikopleura; species Oikopleura vanhoeffeni. The sequence continues at coordinate 7,378 of SCLH01000300.1, read as the reverse complement.
TCTCATTCTGAAGACGGCAAAACATGTCAATAAAATCAATTTTTTAAATTGAAAATAAAATAACAACCTAAGGTAGGCTTTTTTTAAACTAGCTCCACCCTTTTCAGTCATTTAGAGAACATAATTACCGGTAAACTGGTGACAAAGGGTAAAACAAAAAAAAGTTGCATGCACGAATATACTTGGCTTTACAACAAGCAGAAAAACCCGTGTGATATCTGCTATGGTCTTCGAGAAAAAACGGCTGAGAAGGGTGCGGCTAGTTTAAAAAACAGGCTACCTAACTAAATGTTTACCAAAATCTTTTTCAATAAAGTTTTATAATTATCGGAAAAATGCGAGTGTTTCGAGTTATTTTGTTAATATAAAAATATTTTCAAATTTCACCTTTTATACGGAAGGCCCTAGGGACAGCCTGTGGTCAATTTTTGTAAATTTTCAACTACATTTTCAAAATTTCCTTTGTATCGATTGCCGTGAATACAGAGTTTCTTGAGTTTTATTTTGAATTTTAAAGATGTTCTATAATTTATAATTTCAGCACCTTGAAGAAGCCTAGGACAGCCTGTGGTCATTTTTTGTGAAAATTTTTTAATAACGATTTTGGAATTCCTTGAGATTCAGTCACCCAGAAAACGGAGTTTTGAAGTAGTTTTATTTATTTTGGAAAATTTACTTCTAATTCTAATTTCAGCTCCCATTAGGAATCCTAGTACAGCATTGTGGTCATTTTTGGAAATTATCGACAAAATTTTTGAATTCGTTGAGGTCGATTAACATAGGCGAAAATATTGATGATTTCAGCATTTCTTTGCCAAATCACGAACCTGTCACGTAACATAATAAAACTTCAATTATTTAGTTATGCAAAAATAACGATTTTTTTGACTAGGTCCCTGGTAAATTGTTAGGGCCAATTTTTTCTTTGATGAATCGTATACTCTCAATCATATCAGCATATTTTTGTTAATCTTTACCTCAAGCGCAACAGACCAGTGTTTTTTCAAACCGCGTTACTTTTTTCCTACCAGAAAAAAAACATATATTGGCCAAAACAGAGTGTTTTATTTAAAACCGAAAAAAAAATTTCTGAAAGTTGCAGCCAAAAGCCTAAAGTGCTCCCGAAAATAAATGAAATCTGAACTGGTCGACTTTTGCCGTTCCTACCTTAGGGTTAGCCGATCACTTAAAAGTGAGATGTTGCAAAATTTCAAAAACAGGATGTTTAAAAGTTTTTATTAAAAAATCAAATTTTTTTTTCTGACTAAATCGGTCATGAAAAATAAATGGGGGAAAGTCAAATTTACGATTAATTAAACAAAAACTAAAGGCCGATTCGTCAAATTATATTTCGCCCACCAAAATCGTTTCTGGTTCAAATTTTTACAATTTGTTTCTCACTCTGAAGATGCAATAAAGCCCAAACATGTTCAAAAAACAATTTTTAAATTAAAAATTATATATAAAATTTACTATCGAGTATAGAATTAAATGGCCAAAAAAAAAGAAAAAAATATTTTTTAGAGAAAAAATGACCTTCAATTTACGTGTTAATACTGAAAAATGTCCGGACTATCAAAATAAATGACCGCAATTTTTTTGCCAAAATAAAATTTCGGAATATTGAGCGCCAAATGGCACTCACTTGGTGTAAAACGGAGGTTTTGTAAATTTCATCATAGTTTTAGAAATGACAATGCCGACCATCTCATCAGTTGGACATACAAAAAATTTAATAAATACCAGAAAATTAAATCAGTGATTTCTGCTGATTACACAGAAAATTCAAAAAAACTTACTGAATAAAAATGTTTTGACTCGATTTGCAGGAAAATTTTTCACAATATTTTTTTAAAAGACAACGGAAAATAAAATACACTGAAAATTTTATGATTATTCAAACAGCGGGCAGAAAATATTAAGCATTGATAAAACAAAATCTATGTTTTTATACCAACAGATTTAAAAGAAATTTTGAAGAAAAATATGGACGAAAAATGAGGAAAAATTTTCATAATGTTTTTTGAAATTATTTTGCAAATGTTAAAAATTGAAAATAAAACTCGAACTCAAATATTTCCTAAAATATATAAAAAGATTTTTAAGAGGCTGAACTACAATTATTCTGGTTGAGCTAAGGATAATTACAAGTGTACCTATTTACATGTGTATGTTCGGAAACCTTACTAGACACACTTCCCGAATTCTTAAAATTCGAATTCAAGAACATGGGCGATGTGATAGCTCACATGTTTTTGACCATATTTTTGTCTGTGTGGGAATACCAACGAGTCATTAGAAAGCCAGGATACTGTAAGTTGATTCCCGAAACACTACTCAACTACATTACATTTATATGAACACTTTACAGCTCTTTTTACCAACTTATCTAATTTGGTTATGAAAGGATGCATACGACAGGATAATGATCACACAACTAAAACCTTCACTAAAACAAACCAACTCAAATTCAAAAAGTCTAATTTTGATTTGTAGTTGTATAACCCGTGTAAATGATCTTTTGAACAAGTCGATAGTAGGCCTTTAATTTCACCAATTTCGGGCCTACTATTTCAAAATTGTTTTACTGCAACTCTGCAAAAAAAATTCAATTTCTCACTTGCAAAAACCGTGATTTGAAAATGATTTAATAAATCGAAAGCTTATCAAGACTATTTAGTTTTACTTAAAAAAATGCCTCTCACGTAATAAGCTAGCAAATAATAAACAAACTAATTTTTGTCGTCAGTTATAATCGACTCCAGTCTTCCGAGTATATTACCTTCTTGAATTCCATCTGCGTGGGAAAAACACAAACAAAACTATGCTTTCATGATACAGGCACTGTAGCATTTCGGGTAATTTTACTTTGATTATGCTAAGCTGACCAATAATTATTTGCTGAATAAGGGCGTACTTTTCAGGCGTTTTTTTCGTTTCCGTGCCGAAAAACAGTGTGGCGCAAGTGGTGGGTCAACTTAAATAATTCAGTGCTTTGGAAATAGTTATCTAGATTACTCTCCCAGGACTGGGACCCGGATTATTTGTGTGTTTTCAATAAAAAAATTTACTAATACTAAAATAAATTTTCTTAGAAAAAATCTTCTCACCTTTTTTTGGTAAACTTCTTTAAATTCAAAGCAGGTTTCAATAGCAGTTACCACCAGGACATTTAAAATCAAAAATATTTCTTCTCATAACAAAATTTGATTATTCCGTGAAAATGTTCTTGCTTTTAAAGGAAACGAAATACGCCCTCATCCAAGATTTTCCTAGACAATTTGTGTTTCAACCGCCATTTTATGAGAACAAAATGTTGAATAAACCAATTTGGCTACTTATGCATGGCGGAGTCGAAAATAGCAAATTACTTTAGAAGGTGATATAAGGCAGTCAATATATTTTTGAAACTAGGGAATTCCAACTCAATTGATCTGTTTACCGTAGGAGAAATTAGGTGACCCGCGGTTTCCGCTATAGGCGGAATCTATACATTTCTCGGAGGAAAGTATTCGTCTCAAAAATTTTTAAAACTTTCCAATTTCTTCAAATCCAGATTTTTTGAAAATTTTTTGAGCACGGCTTCTGATTGGTTCTTCAAAAATGCTCAGAAATAAGGTTTTGATATGTTTATCTTGTAGCGCTAATCAAGGGGCGAAATCATTTTTTATATTAGAACATACCCACTCAGGACCCCTTAAAAAAGGGTTATGGGGGTCTTTTGATACTTGTCTTATTAAAAAAACAGTTTTTGTCATATCTTTTGTTTAAGGAGACATGACTTCTCTAAAAATTAACAAGACGGGGAAAATATGTATTTAGCGCCTTTGAACTAAAAAATTACTGGAACAATGGGAAAATAACAAAAATCATAATTTGATTACAGCTCTTTTATCGATTATCGCAGCCAATCAGTTCTTGAGAGGAAAATCTCCGCATTTTATTAGACGCATTACAAAATTTATCAAAAAGAGAAAAATATTAGAGAATTTACTTCGGAAACCACGGTTTTCTGATTTCGGGTGTTTTTTTGGCGCGCCAATTTTCTAGATACACCGCGGCCAGCCTAAGAGAATTTAGAATCAACCAATTCGACATTTCAAACGTGAGCTTAAAAACAGTACGACCGCAACTCTCTTAAGTTTATAACGTTATAAAGCAAGGCGTATCTTTTGGACTGATTTTATTTTGGAAATGTATAAATTTTAGATTTTTCTTTAATCGTCTTTATGGATGCATCATTTATTCGCATAAAAAGATTAAAAGCACACATTTTGATGTTTGAGATAAAACTGACATTTTCTCAATGTTGTGAATAGCTTGAGGAAGTTTACAAAGTCGGCAATATGGAAAACTTAATCGAGATTGTTTGGAAAACTTAGGAATAATTCATGTTATGCTCAATTTTATTGCGGATCACGAGTTTGGGAACACAGTACGAAGAACACTTATTTTGTCTTTCATGTTCTTTTTTTGCAAAAATGGTTTCAATGGAATTGATCAAAATGTTGTTTGAATAACGGGTTTGTATTTTTGTCTGAACACCGAAATATTTTTATAACAATCTGCTGCGATAATAAAGTTTTTAAAAGTAGGAATAATTTTATAATCAATCAACGGGACCAGATAAACTTTTTGTCAACTTAAAATTAATTAAGTGTTATTTATTAACTATTATAGTTTGATTATCGTATTATTTGTTTGTCGTTGATAGGTGTTAACAATAAAAGAGCTACATTAAAAAAATACAAAGTGGTTGTGCTTAGTATTTCAAAATTTGTTCGTTTTAAATTTTATGACTTTGAGACTTTTGATCGTTAATATTGATATAAAATACTATCTTTGTATATTAATTGTACCGTATTTGAAACAGATATACAGTACAATGCGAAAAAAATCGAAACGGTGAAGAACATTGATGGGGGCCGAACATTTCAGTCAAGTTTGTTAAAAGTTCAGAAAAAAAGGTGTTTATCAAAGAAAAATTGATATTTTTGGTATCAAAAAAAAATTATCATTCTTCTATGACAAACATCCGCCAATAAACGGTCATGTTTTTTGACCGACTCAGGCTTTGCCATCATTATGGTAGTGGTCTTTTGCATATCTCTACAAGCATCTACAAATCTACAAGATTCGAAAAAACGGAAGCATCATTGAATATTAATTAATTAACGATATTTTTTTCCACTTGAATTTGAGAAAAAAAATCGAAAAAATTTCCAAAATTCCAGAAAAAATTATGTTTGTCCTTTAAAAAAATAAACAATTTTTTTCTGCGTCATTTTAAAACTTGCGACTTTATTTTCCGTTTTTAAATTTAGGATATAATTTTATGTATGATTTAAAATCATTTACATAAAAATCATTTGATTTTATCGAGAAGTTGATTTTTTTTGCTCGCGTCGGTCTTATTATGGGATAATAACGTTAATTAGTTTTATAATAAATGTGATCCCTAAACAACAATAATACATGTAGTTATTATAATATTATATTATAATAACTACATTGTATTATGTTGTTTAGGGATCACATTTATTATAAACTAATTAAACGTTATTATCCCCATAATAAGACCGACCGAGCAAAAAATCAGCTTCTCGATAAAATCAATGATTTTTATGTATGATTTTAAATCATACATAAAATTATATCCTAAATTTAAAAACGAATAAAGTCTCAAGTTTTAAAATGACCAGAAAAAATTAGTTTATTTTTTTAAAGGACAAACATAATTTTTTTCGGAATTTTGGAAATTTTTTCGATTTTTTCTCAAATTCAAGTGGAAAAATATCGTTTGTTTCAATTTGATCACCAAGACTTCAAAAGACTGGCAAAAATTTGAGCGGCTTTTGAAGCTAAACCTAGAAGAAACAGATTCAAAGTCTGAATCAGAATGTCCGCTGTTGCCGTAAAACGTTGCTTATTTGCCGTTCTAATATTTTTTTCTCAAATCAGAAATAGCTCGTGATCCGCATAAAATTGAGAATAACATGAAATTATTCCTAAGTTTTTTCGATCTCAATTAAGTTTTCTATATTGCCGACTTTGTAAATTTCTACAAGCTATTCATCAACATTGAGAAAATCCCAGTTTTATCTCATACCATAAAAATGTTTCATTTTTCTTTATTGCTAACGTTTTCGATACTATATCATTTTCATAAAAATTTGTGCTTTTAATCGTTTTATTGATAAATGATGCTACCATAAAACGATTGAGCGAATTCGAAATTTAAAGAGATTTAAACAGGAACTATAGGAATAAGTTTATTTTCGAATAATACTCAATAAGCATTTCCTAATAAAATTCAACAAAATTGCAAATGTGAAATTTGACAAAAACGCCGGACCATTTTTTTTCAAATTTGGCTATTAACTCTTAGCCGCCCGTACGGCTGTGCACAGCCGTAGCGACTCTAAACGGTTTTTCGACACTTATACATAATGGGAGCATCGTCGACCAAGTGAGCGCAAAAAATTCTTTGTGCGTTTTTTTTGAGGAATTACAGTTGTTAATTACATTACATATTTTTGCAAAACAATTTCAAATCTCTCCGAAACATATGTGAAACTTATTTACAGAAAATTATAAGACTCATCTGACATTTCGGTATAGTCGAAAAACAATCACGTGACTGTATAAATGACAAATAAGTTTGAGACGATTTGGAATAAGGAATTTGAAAAGTCAAATATAAGTATCAATTAATAAATTAAAACGTGAGATTTTTTTCGTTTTTAAATTTTTTCCGAAAAAAATGATTTCAGGGTCAAATTTTTATGCCTTCAGTTTTGTAGCTCTAAAATTGTCTAATTAAGAGCTATTTTTTTGTAATCTGGAGTTAAAGATTTTTTGGCCAGGGGTTTATCGATTTAGAACAAACCGACCACCCGATCAATCACAATAACCGGTCGAAAATAGAGTAAAAAGATATAAGTAAATATATTTTTCCCTGTCTCGCTTATTAAAAATTATTTGTGCGTTTTTTTTGACGAATTACAGTTGTTAATTACAGTATGAACTTTTTTTACTTGCGAAATGAAAATTGTCCTTTAGCTAATTACGGCGAATTAAAAATGGTAACTAGGTGGATTTTATTTTGAACGCCAAGCTTTAGCCGATGTCAAGGGTTTGAAAATAAAATCCACCTAGTTACTATTTTTTATTGGCCGTAATTGACTAAAGGACAATTTTCACTTCACAAGTAAGAAAAGTACATACTTTACAGTACAAATTTTTTCAAAAAAAGTCTCAAATCTCTCCGAAACATATGTGAAACTAATGTACAGAAAATTATAAGACTTTTCTGACATTTCGGTGAAGTTGAAAAACGACCACGTGACTGTATAAATGAGAAATAAGTTTGAGACGA
>SCLH01000299.1:205416-221301 GCA_004367855.1 Oikopleura vanhoeffeni | reverse complement strand
AACAAAATTAAATTAAAATATAATTTGCCCCTTTATCGGCCTTCGGCCGATTTGGGGCTCATTTTTCAGAAAAATAAAATTTAAAATATAATATCTCCCTATATCGGGCTTCGGCCGATTCGGGGCTCATTTTTCAACAAAATTAAATTCAAAAATAATTTGCCCCTTTATTGGCCTTCGGCCGATTTGGGGCTCATTTTTCAACAAAATCAAATAAAAATATAATTTGCCCCTTTATCGGCCTTCGGCCAATTTGAGGCTCATTTTTCGAAAAAATTAAATTCGAAATATAATTTCTCTTTTTATCGGCCTTTGACAATTTTTTTCCATTTTTTTAAATTGGCTTGAACGCCCGCAAAAACATTTTTTTTCGAAATTTTTGTAACCAATTTTCAAAAATACTTCGATAAAATTAATGTTTTTTAATTTCAAAAAACATTTTCATACTCCCGCCACTACCCGCCGTGTGTCAATTAAATGTAAGAATCAGTACGGCACAACCTTACGGTGAAAAAATTAGCTTTCAGGGACCTCCAGGAAGTTGTTTTGAAATAAAACTAACGGCAATTTTGGGCATCCCCTTGTAATTCTTATATCGAGAAACGACCATTAAACGCAATCTCAAAGTTGAGTTTTGTTTATTTTGGGTCTGCTCTGCTCTTAAAATTTTGATTCAAAAACGTTTGCTCTGCTCTACCCTGATTTTTCAAAACGTTTGCTATGCTCTGCTCTATCCCGATTTTTCAAAAGGTTTGCTCTGCTCTAGTCTGATATTTTAAAAAGTCAGCTCTGCTCTAAAAAAAGTAGAGCAGAGCAAACTCTGCCGATCCTTGCGTGGTACAGTACTTAGTACAGTACCTACCGTACTTTTCAAATTATCAGTTGGTTCAAAACTTAAATGTGTTAACTAAGTTAAACTGATATTTGTTAAATAATCGAAAAAACGCAAAAATTATTCAATCTACATTATCTCTTAAACTTAAAAGTTTAAGAAAATTATTTAATTATAACAATATAATTTGTGTTAATTATTAAACATTTTATTATTATACTCATTTAATGTGCAATTTTTCATATTCGATGAGGTTTTTTTAAATTCAAAATTTATATTTTATAAGGACATATTTAGAATTGGATCGGATTTGCCATAGAAAAGTCGATTTCCGCACATTGTTAACCGCGAAAAATATTTTTAAGTGTTAGTATTAGCGTACCCCGCCGATGGAGCCAGAAAAGGCTGAAAATTTTGCAGTGGGTACGTTTTTGGTCTAACTTGGCACATCTATTAGTCAAAAAAAATTTTCGATAAATTTTAACCCTAACCACAAAAATTTTACTCAAAAATCAGGACCCTGCTGTTAGAACTCATGCATATCGCGACAGGGCGAGCAGCTTTTTAAAGTCAATTTTAAAATTAAACATAAAAAATGCTTTTAGCAAAAAAAGTATCAGTTACTATCGAGAAATAATTTTCTCAAGTCATATTTCGTACTGTTTTTTGAAAATAGCAGTCATCAGTTCGTTGAACAAAATAGAAGGTAAGAAGAGATATACCAAATCGAAATAAAGGGTTTCCCATCATTTCTGCGAAAAAACACGAAAAAAGTATTTTCAAAAAATTTTGAATAATTTTCGCTCATTTTTTTCAAAAATTTAAGATAATTGATACTACTTGTAAAAGCTCATGCCAATATCGCGCACACAGGGCCGCACAGCTTTTAAAGAGGATTTTCAAAAAAATTTGGAACAATACCAAAAATATGCAGTCAGCGAAAAAACGATAGCATTACTATAGAAGACAAAATATAGTCATCTATCTTCGTACTTGATTTTTGAAAAAATTGCAGTATCAAGTTCAGTCAAGACCAAAATAGAAGGTGAGAGAGATTACCAAATCAAAATAGCGTTTTCCATATTGTAAATGTCTCGCCAAAAACAAAAAAAAAACTATAGTTTCAAAAATTTTGAATAAATTTTCTCCGTTCCATCTTTTCAATGATTTAAGATATTAAAGGGTGGCCGCGATTGAGCATTCCTGTGTTGAAGCTGAAATCCAAATATAATATCTCCTTTCTTGGATCGGATCGGTCGCCTTTCGAAAAGATTGGATCGGATCGGATCGGATCGGGATCGGATCGGTCGCCTTTTGAAAAGATTGGATCGGATCGGAATCGGATCGGAAACCGATCCGATCCACTGATCCGATTCCGATCTAATTGTTCCGACCCCTGTGGCTGACAACCGTTTGATACTTAAAACTCGAGCAATGTTCTTTCACAGCAATTTTTGATCCGAGCGCTTTATTTGTCAAAAAGATAGGTTTCGCGAAAAAAAGACACCAACTTTGAAAAAAAATGAATTCTGACTATTGCAGAGAAACACTGTTCATTCATATGAGTAAGCAGAAAGCTTTTCTTAGGACTGCTTTCCTTAAAATTTTCTTATATTCAGTCAGTTTCAAGACAAAAAGTGGGATAAAGTACATTTTGAGCGGTTGGTGATATAAAAATAGGCGTTGAGTGTGAGGAGCTCGAGTCAAATAACAATCTTATGTACACAGGATACTATCTCAGCAACTTTAGTGCCACAACGCTGACTTAGACAAACTTTAGAAAATTCCTAAAATTTACAGCACCATAAAAATTAAGAAAAAAAAAGATGAAACAATAACAACAGTGTGCAAGCATTACACTTTGATAGCTCACGACACTTTATTTATCCGGGAAATTAATGTCTCGTGTTTTCACGAGTTGCGTTGAAATCCCCTAGGCAGTGCAAATTTCAAAGATGATTATTATCAAAAGACAAAACATTTATTTGTCTAAGTTTCACTTTATTGATGCATCTTCGAGATCGATTTATTTTTAGTCAAAAGAATTTAAACAATAACTTGCAGAATAAATAAAATGCGATTTAGTTGAAGATTCCGACTGCATTGTATGTATCAGTACTTACCTTTTATTTGCCGGTTGGTAAATGTAGATAAAAATGACATGAACAACATGCACCAATTTTATACGTATATTTTAAGTAACTCCTGAAGTTTTTATATTTACAAAATATTTGATTTATTGTTTGCGATTTTATTAATTTCTTGTTGTCTAATTTACGACATGAAGTTTTCATCAGGACACTACTGTATAAATATAAGATTTGTTATAGATATTCAATTTTAACAAACATGAATTCGAGTTAATTTTGGACAAAAAATAAAATGGACTGTTATCAAAATGACTGAACATCAGTGTGAACAGGAAATATATTTATGTAAAAATTTTAATATTCGTGAACATGTAGTGTACTGATGAAAACTTGATGTCTAAAATTCAACAGTAAAAATGAATAAATATCCGAAAATAAATTTTATTTTACTTCAGAATATGTAACGGCATTTTTTTATCTTCAATGGGCTGTACATGTCAAGTTGCTTGCACAAAAAAGACCTTTTGTTTGATAAATTGAACAAGCAAAATATCATTTATAAGTGAATCGGGTCTGAAAAATTAATAGCTACTTATATAAATTTGCTATTTCGACGTTTAAGCCTTTTTTAAAGTTTAACCAAAGATTAAAAAATCACAAAAATCTGCATGAAAATGGCAAAAATGAATTCTTCGTGAAAAACTGACCAAGAAAAATATGTTTCTGAACAAATTACTTTTTTACTGAGAAAAATAAGGTTTTTTATCATTTGTTACAAAATAAACACACTTCTTTTAGTTGATAAGCGCTGTCCGCGGCATTGTTGATCAAAACAAATTAAGATTGATAATTTTATATTTTATCAGCGAGTTATTAACGACGTTACAAAAAAGTGGTTTTCAGGATATTACAAATAACGTTAAGGTTAATATGGAATTATTTGACAAAAACTTTGTTACAAAATTAGTTTCCTGTCTTTTTTTTTAATTGAATAATTGTAGTTTATACTTAGTGAGTTATAAGCTGCCGGAGAAAAATTGAGAATTTTCAAAATACTTTTAGTAAAATGTTTTACGAGTTTGATATCTTGCTTCAACACGTTGAATCAAAAACGAATTCGTATTGTATAGTACGTATTGTACAACTACGTATTATACAATACGAAATCGTTTTTGATTTAAACGTGTTGAAATAGGATATGAATTTGAAATTGATCTGACCAATATAATTAAATTAATATAATACTCAGAAGAAAAATTTACGGGACAAATTTTTTATATTAGTTTCCCAGGAATTAAAACAATTGGCATATCCCTTTATTGCCCGCTCCCAAAGATTTGGTCCCTCAAAAGCACAGGAGGGGTCAGAAAACGACGCGTCATTTGAAAACGAGTTATCCAATTCAGTTCTTATATAGCTCAAACTGAGCACAATTATCTAATTAATATAAACATTGAAAATTGTTTTTAATAGAACCAATGTTTTTGTTTTTTTTTAAGATTACTGAAATTGTTTAATTATTAGTTTTTGTTAAAAAATAAAAACAAAGGTTTGAGAAAAAATAGAAACAATGGTCTGATTCGGACCAATTTTTATTTTGTATTATTCACTAGATTTTTGTGTACAGTTTAAGCTATCTAAGAACCAAATCGGCTGAGTCGTTTTCCAAAACCCCGTTGTTTTCTCACCCCCGTTTTTGAGGACCAAATCTTTGGAAGGCAATAAAGGGATATCCAACCCTTCAAGTAAACTTCAAGGTTTTATGTGTTTAAAAATGGTAAAATTCAAATGAGATTGTATCGTATCAATAACGCGAAACGAAAATAACCGATACGATTCCATTATACTAGATCCTGTTCGGAATTCCTTATTACGAATTATTCCGAAAGTGTGTCTTTTTTTTTTAGGTCAAATAAAAGAATCTGCAGTTCCAAGCAAGTTTAGCACAACTCTGTGCTTTACGAACGATACTCAATTTTACAGAGATCATAAAACCGTATTGATCTGGAAGAGTTAGGGTCATTAAATGTTCAACAAAATTGTACAAGGCATCCAAAACTTTTACGGCAATTTACATATCCGGGAAATTAATATTTCCGATTATATACACGAGTTGTTCTGAATTGCTTAGGTTTTGCAAATTTTGAAGTTTACTATTTTGAAAAAACATTTATTTATCTACGTTTTACCTTATTTAGGCATCCTTAAAAATAACTTACTTCAACTCTTACATGCATCACTGTGTTTTGAAACACCAAAACCTAAACAAAAAAAATTTACGCACAATAGTTAGAATTTTATTTTTCCTATGCTAGCTTATCAAGTCCTCAATTTTCGGGTCTCAAACTTTTGACTTTTAACATCTTAGGTGTAACTTGGTGGTTATATCGTTAATAAAATATAGTATTTTCAAAAATTTTGAGATTGTCGCTCGATTGTGATTGGTTGAAATTTTAATCGATAATAGTCGAGAATTTGAATATGCATTTTTGTGAATTTAAAAATGTACAGTTTGTCTCATTTGTGAAAAATCGCTTAAGATTTGCTTAAAACTGACTTCTGACTCAGAAGTTCTGACTTAGATTAAATGAAATCATCATAAGATAATTTGTTCCTATCTGTGAAAAAATATATACACTAGTGTTTCCATCATTAAAATAGACCTACAGAAGCCCTTGTTAATTGTGATAAGAGTTATTGAAGACAAATAACAGACCAAAATGAAAAAATTGTATTTAAGTATTTAATAATCTCTTAGCAACCAGAAGTTTATAAATTTAGCTTGATCAATTTTTTCGCGTTTGAAATCGTGAAAATGCAGAAATCACAAATTTTGCCCGGATTATTCAACGACCACCAACTTGAACTTTTCTTGGGAGTATAATACTTATTATAGTATTATAATTTATAATTCTAAAATAAATACGGTACTTAAAACATTGATAATGATCAATTTATTTTAAGTTTTCCATATCCTGTTGCAATTCTTACTGTTCGAAATCAAAGCACTACACTCGTGTCTATAATTCAGCTTGTCAAAGCCTATAGCCTTTTTTATCATCATCCCAAAATATATATCTATTCAACAATGAATTATACACACAAGTGCTTCGACTTCGAACAGAAAGAATTGCACCAGGATACTTTACATCAGCTTGAATATTAAAACAAAAATACAAGATTAATGACAGGGATTCTTCGATTTTATCACTTAATTTTATGGTCATGCCAGATAACTGTTATGAAAAAAATGGAAACTTTTGAGCCAATCTGGACGTACTGTCTGCTTCACGGTTAGTCTCAAATTAAGTATACTACTAAATCGATAAAAAATTCACTATGGACCCTGGAATTCGTCCGATTGCATCTAATTGTTTATCAGCTAAACCACAAAATCGTATCCTTTCATGAGATGCAAGAAAGTTTTTATTTTATTGACATTCGGCAGATATTGATGAAATTTTTGATCAGCGAGAACCATTTAATGGTTACCATTATCAAGCTTAGTTAAACCTTATGTAAGCGGTGCAAGTTACAATTATCTAACTGCATCAAATTTCTGGTTTCACAACCATGTATCGGAAATGACCTTATTTTCCGGAAATGAGTTTATGTAGTTTATTATTTATGTAATTTCCGGGGATTTCATTGCAGTTGGCAACAAACGGCGTCCATTTAGTTACATAAGAATCATTTGTATAAAAACAAGGGCTGATAGCTAAAAATGGGAAAACTCATAAGAGTTTCTACCTTTTTCAGTGCAGGCCAAAAATTCTACTAACGTTATTTGTGTGATTTAATTATAAGTACACTGACTAACCATTTATGGAAACCCCCGATAATGGAAACCCATAAACATTTAATGGAAACCCATCACGATTTATGGAAACTACTTTTTTCGTGAAAGTGGATTTCCATAAATGGTTAGTCAGTGTAACAGATTATGTCACATAAGTATCATTTATTTATAACTTAATAGAACAATTTAGGCTTTTTTGATCGACAGTACCCGTTTTTCATAGATTTATTATAGATAAATAAAAGTTTTTGAAAATTGGTGAGTTTCTTCTGAAACAACACCTGGTCAGGAGCTGATAGCCTTTGTGATAGCGTTTGTGTGGTGGGGCCTGTCCTCGCGAGTTAGGGTGGTCTGGTAGGAGCGTATCGTACAAAACGCCTTCCTCGAATAATAATTGAGTGAATTGAGGGAGTAACCGACGGAGGCTGTATCTTAAGATCAAAACATGGGAGAAACTTAATTTTTCTTGCATTCTAAATTTTGTGATCGGTTTGCGAGCAGGACAAACTCACTACCGCTATCACAAAAACCATTCCCCCCTGATGATAAGCCAAAATTGTTTTATTCAAAAATATAATCGTTTTGGTGATGCTGCGCATCCCTAAAACAATTATATTGTATAAAATATCACTTTTATTTATTCCAGAAATTGATATTGTCGATTTAGAAGAATATATGTTCTTATTTAAAAACGCGCATCTTAACTTTCCGGCATATATAGTCTCTCGAGCCCCCCTGCATGACAAAATATTCTACTTCGATTTCCCCTCCACCGCGGTGCACCGTGATGTGACATTATCACCATTAATATCTCATCATAAGATTCTCATGTAACATAATTATCTTTATATTTTCAAGAAATTGACTATCATAAACATATGATGTTAGATAATTTCCAGCAATAACTAATGTTGAATAGCCTTTGTTTTAAAAGTATTAATCTTTAAAAAATCGATAAAATCTAATTTGACCTGCATGTAAATAATACACTTTCAAATAAACTATGGGATAACAATCATGTCCCATAGACTATGCCGCATAGTCTATCCGCCATAGTTGACACGAATCTGGGCAACTCAGCTGTACAGAAATACAAAATAAAGTTAAACTCATTGTAGTTGAAAATGCTTCGTAGATATCACAATGTGGAAGATGCAAGTAAAACACTTCAGTATTCAAATAATTTATCATGACAAATTATTAATAAATAATCTTTCAAAATAAAGAACAAGAAAATTTAGTTCAGCGTTCGCACAAAAGAAAAACTCACTGGAATGTTTTGTAATCTTGCAAAAATTTTGAATATATTGCAGATTAAATTTTAACCGTTAAAAAGTTACCAATCAACGACTCCAAGGCTTTTGACTTCAGCGAAACCAGCGAGTACTATTTTTGTGGTACCGATTTCTGGGGTCGGGTTTCAACTTTCGGCACTGGTAATTTGCTCTTAAATTTAAAAGCAAATGGTGGTAAATCATCTCTCAAGACCTTAAGTTTTCCGAGAAACCGGCTATTTATGTTTTAACCGGTTAATTCCGGTATACCGGTGCCGGAAGTTGAAACCCAACCCACCCCACCCCAAGTTTCACATCGAAACCTTGCTGGGTATCTCCAAAATAAATTTCGACTTCTGATGCGCCGTTCCCCAGGAATCGGTTCCACAAAAATAGTACTCGCTGGTTTCGCTGAAGTCAAAAGCCGTCATAATAAATGGAGAAAATATAAAAAAAGCTTAAAATCTCAAAATAAAATTATAATTTCCTAAAGACCGTTTAAAAATATAATGGGCATGTTTCAAAATTTATATTTGTTGTAAATTATATTTCATTCCCCTTCAGAAATATTTGTGTTTCTTTTAAAGATGTTAAAAGATGATCACGGACTAGTGAGACCAATGGGCAACACCCTTCGTGTGAGACCAATGGGCAACACTTTTTCGAAAAGCTCGTGTGTTACCCACTGTATCACCTATTCACACTTTTGTGAATATCCCGGCCCTACTACTTAAAAACATACTACGTTTCGTAATAAAATAATATAATTTCCCCATAAAGAGGAGAAATCCTCCTGAAGGATTCACGGGATTTTTAGATTATTAACGTGTCGGATATTAGTAATATCATATTAAATATGAAGAGAAATCTTGCATCTAAAGATAATTTATAAGGTCACAGATCATCAAAATCACTTTTTGTAATTGTTTTCCTTTTTGTGCACACTGTCACTGCACTGCACAGCATGTCAAATTTAAACTTGTGATCTTCGTTTTTGCTTAAACTCACTTCCGCCAATCAAAAACGTCTTAATTTCACCCAAACACATACTTTTTTTAAATTTAAATCCTTCATGACCAACAGGGCGCCGGGTCCGTTTTTAGGAAATTACCGATTTAAACATACAATAAATTATTTTATTATTGTACGTAAAATCGCGACATTTTCAAATTTAATTGAATAATTAGTGTGACAAATGTCAATTCAAAATTATGTGGTAGAAAATAATACAGGGCTGGTTGAATATGGGAAATGTTTTTTTTAAGGATGTGGTGGACGATAATTGGGCTCTTTCTTACACATTTTCAAGTGAAGTTTCCGAGAAACCTGGCTTCAGAAATAATTAATTTTTCCAAATACGTAGTACAGCTCTTAAGGAAGTTGTCAGTACTATTAAGAGCATCTGATACCCCAACCTACGCTCAAAAATGGTTTTTAGTAGGTGTCCCTAAAAGCACTAAAAAGCCTACTCCTGATTCATTCCTCATCACTTTTTCTTGTTATTTGCAATTCACTTTCCAAATATAAAGGCACATCACCAAATGAGCCCCTTTTTTCAAAATTTTGCCCCTAGTTGTCAAAACAGCTTATTTGGGAGCCTCACGCAAAAGCCTACTACTCCTTGAAAATATATAGAACTTTTTTAACTTGTGCATCAAATTCCACACACTTCTAACTCTATTATTTTTACGCCGCTAGGTGTCTCACACTCTTAAAGTCATTTTTCTTCATTGATTTTTTAAGTTCATTCTTGAATTTGTTCTTGCGAAATCGACTAAGATCTTTCGCAATCAGTTGAGTGTTATAAAGTAAGTGCGGCGCATCATTATGGGGTTATGCATTACATCGATGCTTCAATCTTATTTCATATCAATTTATTATACTTTCTCTTGAGAAAATTATAACAATGTAACTGTTAACTAAAAAGCAATTTTTTATTTTGATGCCGAGAGAAAAAATTTTAAAACACCCTTAGCCCCCGCAAATGGAGATATCAAAAAGTATCCTTATGATTCCTCACTCTGCGTCATAACTGTGATGTCAGAAAAAATTGTGACCAATCAAATCACACGATTGTGAACTTATTTCATGAATCATGTGATTCGATCGGTCACGATCTTACCTGACTTCACAGTTATGATGCTTGATTGAAAAATCAGGAGAAAAGATTATCTTCGATATGGACTATTTTCCAGTCATTTATTAAGTACAGGGGGGGCAATATCGCCGAATTTTTCTGGCAGAAAACCTACGCAATTTGGCAAAAAACTTTCTGCGATATAGGCCCCTAGTACAAAGGGGGTGCCTAATATCGCGGAATGTGCCAATATCGCCGTTTTTTGGCAAAAAACTGCGATATTGCTCCCCCAGTATATCATATCGAAGATTATACCTAGGTGTCCTGTAGGACTTCAGAGACCTTAATAATCGCGTGATTTCATTAGTCAATACGCATTGACGCGTCATGACGTCAAAGGTATAATCTTCGATATATTCGTTTATCCTGATTTCTACTCACGCGTCATAACTGTGACGTCAGATAATATCGTTACCTAAAAGATTGTGACCGATCAAATCACACGATTGTCAACTTATGTCAAAAATTGTGTGATTTGATAGGTCACAATGTTCTCTGACATCACAGTTGAACGTGGAGTGAGGAAGTTAATAAATTGCCTGAAAAATGTTTGGGAGTTTTATCCATACATTTTTGTCTCAAGTTTTAATTCTTTCCAAATGACGTTTTAAAATATATATGAAAGACATTTCTTTGAATATGAAATTTAGCCACATGAAAGATTATCGAAAATTTTCAAAAATATTTTTAAACCGCTCTCAGTCTTTATTTTGGCCTCGACAGGTGACAGGCTAATAAAATTCTTGAATGTTTTCCGTTCATGAATCATGATAATTAGAATTCTGATAATTAAAGTAGACGATTTGAAATAAGGAATTTCAAAAATAAAAAATCTGTTTTAATGTGTTCAAGCTATCTTGTAGAGAATTTTTTTTTGGTCATTTTAAGACGTAGGATTTTTTTTTTTATGAAAAATTTTCAAAAAAAAATCGATTTTAAGGTCAATTTTTCGTGATTTTANAAAAAAAAAGTCATATAACATGTCTCAAAAAACCAAAGACAATTTCTCATAATTTGTCGAATATTTGAATGATACAAATAACGCGGGATAGCATCACTTAATCAAAATGCGGTATTGCAGAAGACGCCGATTTCATTGGGTCAAATGTAGCCAATTTGACCGATGAAATGCTTTGATTCCGCATTTTTCAAATATACTCGATCTGTCGGCGAAGGGCCCTTAATCCATATCTTATCAAAAGATACTAAATTTACAAATTGAAAACATTTGATGAGACCAATTCTTTTCGTGACTATAAACTGGAACAAAATGTTGGCCAAGTCTTTCCGCGTATTTTATCACAGCCTTTGCACCGTATCCATGATCAGGGTGAAAATGAGTGATGATAATTCCTTCAATTTTAGTTGGTCTTCCGATTAAGTTTTCAAGATCTTCTAGAATTTGTGCCATTACCAGAGTACTTTCAGTTGTGTCAATAATAAACCATTTATTGTTTCGGACGATGAAAATGCTGTTGGCTAACGCATAATCACATGCAGCATAAACGCCGTTAATTGCGTTTAAAATCATAATTTAAAGCACTTGATGTGCGGTTTCTAGAGCTGAATAACATAATATGTTATCAAAATTTGACCTTAAACATTAAATATTTTTTGAAAAATTTTAAAAACCAAAAAATCCTGGGTCTCAAAATGACCAGAAAAAAATTCTCTACAAATGGGTCAATAAAATGGGTACCAATTTTTTACTTTTTAAATTCGTTGTTTCAAATCGTCTAAGTTTTTATTATCTAGATTCATTCTAAAGTGGTGTGATTGGATAGATGACAAGGGTAGATAACCTCCAAATAGATTTATGAGCGTTCGTATTAGATTCGTCTTAAGGGGTGGCATCGATTCGGCAGATTGGTACATTTTTCAGAGCGATAATGAAAAAAAAAATGTGAAAATTTATTTTTTTATTTTTTATCTTCAATAAAATGTCCATTCTGCAAACGTTTATATTTTTAATTTCTTAACATAACTAATTATCTGGTTCATAATACCGTTTCCATAACCGATAATTGCGCATCTTTTGGTACATGTAAATTATTGAAATATCACTTCCGGTACGGAAGCTATACTTTACCGTCAATTTTGACCAGCTGGTACATCGATAACGGTGCAAAAAATCCCCTCTTGGAAAAAACCCTTCACTGTCGAGTCCACTTATTTTATTTCTGATACCGTTATTTTAACTCCCGTGAGAACCCGCGGACTAAAGGTCACTTTTCGCACCTTTAAACACTTTTTTTTTGAAAAAAATCTCAAAACCAATAAAAATCCTAGTCTTGTAACTGGAGCCAAAAAATGACCAAAAAAAATTCTCTACAAGATAGCTTAAACACATTGAAACCCATTTTTGACTTTGAAATTTCCTATTTCAAATCGTCTTATAAACTCAGATTTCATGCAGGCGATTTGTCCGAAAACCTTTTTTTGCTGCTATTAAACCAAAGCCAATTATTTTTTCAAATGGGCTGATGAATTTTTGCACAATATCATACTTTCCACAAATATTAGCTTGATCAATTGCAGCAAAACTGACCGAATTTGAGGCAATTTTGTGAATAAGGTTACGTTTTTCACCTGTTTCTCTCATTTATTTATATCCTCTTTCCGACCTACTCAAGCTAAACTTTCTATTTTTTCTATTCACATATTTTCGATTTGTAAACGAATCCTTCAGTTACTATTTCAATTCTTTGATCTCTTTCATAATTTATGACAGATCCAAGTACTTTTGCATTAAAAAGTTTTGCTTCATCTACTTTAAAACATGTTGACGAGGTCTCAAATAAATGAATCGAGCCAAGAACAGAGACAGAACAAAAAGTATAAATTTTATAAAGTTTCTCATAGTTTAGAGCATGTATAAATTATTGATCGGACAATATATAAATTATGTTTACTTTCAAATCATATTTTATGACTTGACAATATTTACTTTATAAAACATTTGTTTCATTTATCACGTGTGCTTTTTTTGCAGATCAAGGCTAGTAAAAGTTCTACTGTAGAACTAGTCTAGTTCTACAAACAAGCAACTCCAAAAAATATTTGGGTCGACTGTGGAATCAAACATTTCGTCTATGAAAGTAGCAAATAAGGATTAACGACCCCATAAATTATAATGGGCCATAATCTACCAAAAACAGTATGTAAGTATTATTGGATAAATTTATCCAGAAAAATATTAACTTTCTAAAGTAAATGTTTCAATCAAATAACTCTGCATTTTTTTGCATCATTCAACATCAAATTAAGTCTTATTCCATGACCACCATAACAAGAACAGTTTGAATTTTAAAAATAAAGCGACTTCTTTCATGCTTACTTACTAATAAAGTGACAACTAACTGGAAACTACGATTATTTTATATAATTAAATTCAATCGAACGTTACTTCACATATCTACGATTTATATCTTAAATTATACTTACGTGTCCGTAGACTTTGACGTCAGAGACTAAAGAATCACATGATTTGATTGGTCAATACACAAGAGTCAATGCGTATGACCAATCATATCACACGATTCTTTAGGTCTCTGACGTCAAAGTTCACGGGACACGTAAGTATAATCTAAGATATATCCTGATCAAAAGAACTGAAACAAAAATCGTAGTGAGAGGTATCAGGGTGTGTAGAATAGGATTGTAAGCGATCGGTGAGTGTATAGGCCGCCTATCGGCCAATTAGGGACGGTTATTTCCCAGTTTAGTACATTTTCACGGTTTTTGTGTTCTGTCCCTCTGAATATTTCACCTTGTGAAGTGAGGGTAATATAGCAATATAATGCGAAGGTGCGAGATTTTCAGGAACTTTCGGTTGAAGTAGAATAAAGAATCAACAATTATCATTCAGCTAGCTTTAATCGCACACTCCTAACTCGCTGGGTTTTTATTCGCAAGTGGCGCACGCACGACTTTATACAATACTTATGTTGGGGAGTGCGCCAGAGGGAGCCGTAGGTTTAAGTGATTGAATACAAAAAATGAACTTTCTCGGAGCGCGCGGAAGACACTCACGATTAATAATGTACTCACGTTTAGTATAAATAAACAATAAATTATTTCCAGATCTAGATTTATCGGAAACTTCACTTGGTAATTGGAAAATACCGCTAATTATCGACTTCAACGAAAAAAACATCTTCGATCTATTTGAATGGCTTTGTAACACAAATAAGCACAAGTATTAAAGTAGTCGTTTAAATGCGATAAATGTCAGAAGGCATTTTTTATGATTCCAAAATGTCGTTTAAAAAATGAAATTTTGTTGATTTTAAAAATTTAAATAAGATTTGTTCAAAGAGACATCGAAAGCGCTCATCGTGTCTCTGCAACTCATTAACTGCACATTCATGTTCGCTTAGACAATTACGACAGTAGTTTCGGAAATGGAACTCAAAATGCAGGTTTATAATATACAGTTTGAACTCAATCAAAATAGGCTCAAAATATTGTTTTTGAAGCCAAAACAAATAATTTCGGAATATCCTCCGCTGGATCTGCGAACGGTCTGTCCGGTTAAATCAAGTCTAAATTAATTTTTATACCTTGAAAACTCACGGAGGAGCTAGATTTTCTAGAAATAATTCAATCATTTCATAAGCTCGTTTGTAATTGGACGAGCCATCCGTGAACTTCGAAAATGTTTTTGCAAGATTTTTGTTAAGATATATAAGTGGAAAATCTGTCGAAAGATTTGTACTTACTCCCAGCAATTTGCCATTGAAAACTCAGATTTTAAGCTTTTAAGCGACGACCACCCCATATATATGATTGATTAAAATGCTGAAAGTAGCANAGGCGGGTTTCTGTTTGATCATGAATTTTTTAATATTTCACATCGGGGCGCCGCGGCGACTTCAAGGTGAGGCTTTTTTGCCAATGACGGTTATTTTACTCTCTGGCTACATCTTAACGCACAAAATATGCGTATATAAAAAAATTTTGTCATTTATTTATCATAAAAAAAATAATTTTTAATTTTTTAATGATAAGGTAAGAAATTTTTGGCACAATTTATTTTGACCCCGACACCACACGGTGTTTTTTAGGTTTTCAACTAGGCTGTCACCGAGAAAAAACTTGAGAATTAAAATTTTTGTATCCAACTTGTTCCTTAGTTAATTCTAAGCAAAAAATTGGCTTATGACTTCTCAAAATTTTAACTCCCTGGTGTTCAAAATGGGTAAAATAGAAACTGACTTTTAGGAAACTGGCTGTGAAACCGGAAGTTGACAATAGAATTTGTTGCACACTCAGGATTCGATAAAAGAGGTCATAAACTACCACAATGTGAATTTTCAGCGAATTGCAGAATGGGGAGATATTGCGATACCAACTATAAAAGAAAAATTCACTATGAATTTAAGAGAAAGTAGAATGATTGTTTATAGTCACTCCGACAAAATGTTCAAATGCTCAGCGCTAATTTGTAATTGTAAAAACTGTTTGAACGGTTTATTTGAGCAATGCCTCACTGATTTAAAACCGATTATCGCAAAACAATTTGAGAAGTTTAAAACGGTTCCAGTAACAAGCGGCGATGATAAAAATCTTAATATCACAGATGATTATCCTTTTGATTACAAATTTTTGCACGAAAGTGGATATCTAGAAGAGTCTAAGCTTTATGCCTATAATGACAACCCTGTTTCCGACACTGATTCAGAATCAAGTTCTAAGACATCGCTGTCATCTTTAGAAGTTATTTATGAAGAAAACCAAATACATCTTAAGAT